>VXBC01004207.1:126188-423566 GCA_013399945.1 Ploceus nigricollis
CTTTCCCATTTGTAACTGTAGTGATTGCAGAAAATCTCAGTATATATGGACAATATGGGAATTTTAAAATTGATGGAATGAGGTAAAAATAAACTTTTTAAAAGAAGAACAGAAGACTAGTTTTCTCTAAAAGATAATTTTTTTAGAAAAAAAATTAAGTATCAATGAAGAGTATCTGAGGTAGAATCAATTGACATATCTTGCTTAGGTTTTGAACATGTTTCATACAGGTTGCAACTAAGAGAGACAAAGGGTAAGAAGCAAAGCATTTTCATAGATTAAAACCACTGAGAAGACAGTAATAAAGAATCAATTTGGATAATGTAAAAACAAACAAGCACATTTTCCATGTTTCAAGAAAACTGCTGCTTTAGGGATTTTTGTTTAGTTAACTCTTTTCCAGAGATAGATCATGAATAAATTTTGACCAAGTAAATCCCTTCATCCAGAACTATCAGGTGTAGGGAGGGGAAAATATTCCATTTCAGAATTTGATAAAACAGTATTTATATGGGTACATTACATATTTTATGGGTGCCTAGTAAGTTTCTAATGTTCAGGCAAAATGCTACAGGAATGAAAAAATCATCTGTGTGTTATGCCTCAATTTTCCTTTTATAACTTTTGAGTCAAATTGCAGTGTATGAACTCTGTGTAGATGGAATCTCTGTATGAAGAGACTTCAATTTTAGTATATTTTTATGAAGTTGCAGATTCTGCTTGTTCAGATGGAAGAAGCAATTCAGGCATGAGAAACTTCAGAGCTGAATTTACACTTCAGTTCCTACTCCAGCCTCATTTGCTTACCTGAACAACCAGGACAGACAGAAGGTCAGGAGGCTGGCAGAGTCAGCGTGGGGAGAGGAAGAATCAAGGGGAACTGGATTTGTCTCTTATCAGGGAGGTCTTAAGAGGACTTAAAACACAGACAAGAATATCTCTTGCTCATCTTTAATAAAATTAGAGAGGCTGTGCTTATTTTAACAAATAATGCAAAGACATGATTATTCTTATTACATTAAAATATGGTCTACAATACATCAGTATTTGTAATGCCTTCACTTCTAAAAGTATAAACCCCCACAAATTCCTTAGCCTCTATATGTAAAACCAGATACCTATTTCTTTCAATACCTTCCAGTTCTACTAAGTTCAGTAAACAATTCTGTAAATGAAACATAAGATTGGAAAAGTCATCAATTTACAGTTGATAAAGGAATAAAAAGAATCTGTTTGTCTAAGGCATGGTAGAGTGCAGCTCCACCAGAGAATGTCTTTTTCAGAATCTCTAATACTTTGTCTTTCTACTTAATCTCTCAGCTCTGCCACTAGGCTGAGCAGATCATTGACCTCATTGCTCCTCATACAGCTGCTTTCTCTGCTGTCCTCTGCCACTACACAGGTAAAGAACTACAGAAAAGTTATACTTGCAAATTGCATTGAAAAAAAAGGATGGCCATTCATCTGAAAATTTACTGGGATAATTTTATCCTACTGTTCTAGCCTCCTCAGTCCTTCATGGTCATTTGTCGGAAGAAATGGCATAGTCTGGTATGTGTATGACAGCCACAATATTAAAGTCACATAATGCTTGCTAATACAAAGAAGTATGAAGCCATTTCATTGGTTTTTTTCTTCTCAATGAATATTGACATCAAATATGGCACCAAGATTTCAAACTGGAAATTTTTAAGGGAAAATCACTTCTATTTCATTAAAAGTTTCCATCTGAGTTTTGTGGAATTGCAAACTGTCAGACATGCTAATTTTGCATCTGTAGTTTGTGCGATATGACTCGTTGGCTCTTAAGTTTGGTGGTAAGACATAACTCTGGGCACCCATGGCATCTCAAATCCACCTTTTGGATGGGTCACACTCTGGGCAAAAATATATCTCCTCATAAAGAGCATAAGAGTTGTGACCTTTGGATATAGCTTTGGCCCAAGTTCCTTGGATGTTTCCAGGCAGCCATGGCTTTCTCACAGCATGCACTTTAAATTAATAATTTCTAATCCCAGAATCCACAGCTGTAATGGGGCATCCCTGATATCATTGTCATGTTCTGAATTTTGTGGTCATCTTTCCATCAGTTAATAAAAAGCGATGTGAAAATATTAATATTTAAAGTCGTTTTGGATATGAAGCTGCCCACAAGAGGAATCAACCAACTTTGATGTTTTCCATGGACAAGGATTTCAAAGATTCAAATTCCAACTGCAAAAATCAGGGATAAAAAAGAATTTCAGTGAAGAAAACTATCAACCAGGTCAGTGCTGGTGTTGGATTTGGTGTAAGATCTTTCTCAGAAAGATCTGCTATACCCTCACCTTTGCCAGGTGTGGCTGCACAAAGGTGCTTCTCAGGTTCAAAATAAGAATTGTTTTAGTGTTCAATCCAGGCTTTTCTAAGGTCAGATACATTGGGGACAAACAATAAAAAACTACCTTACAATTCACGGAATGAGCTTGTGAAGCTTTTTAGCATAAGAAATATTTTTATTTCAATTTATATANGGTCACGAGAAACAGGACATTGTTAGTGCTTTGACCATGTGTGCTACTGGGCAGGTAAAACTACATGATCATTTGATCTATTCACATGCTCCCCATCTCATCTAGTGCATAGCATGAAGTGTATTAAATGAGTTAACTTATTTTTTCTAATAAATGAAACTTCCACTTACTGAAGATGTGCACCATATCACTGGAAGCTGTGAAGTGTGAAGCCAAAGTACAGAAACAGACAGAAGAAAAGGAATGGATAGCTTAATGGACTAAATATTTGTCTTTAACCCATATTTATTCTGACATTTGATGGAAAGTTCCTTTTTAGCATAATTCATTTAAATACAGATAACGGCAGAAGACAATCAGCTAGATTTTGCTTTCAAAACACTGATTAGAATTAAGTAAGAAATAGAGTATATCTCACAAGAGATTTCAAGACTTTAATTTTTTTTTCATGCAGATTAAGAATGAAACTTAAGTATACCAATTTACCTAAAGAAATATTAATGATTAGAGCTGAAGCAAAAATGTGTGGATTTCTCTTTTTTTTTTCATAAATATGTTTAGGCTGAAAAAAATTATACATAGGTTGCTGTAAGAGAAAACTTTCAGGAACTTTCAAAATAATAGCTGAAGCCTGGGGCAGTTGTCATATCCAACAGTTTGGTAAAAGAGCAAATGAAGTCTAGAAAAATAGCTTAAAAAGAGCAAAATTGTGTGCATAATAACTTGATTTCATCTACTAAATTAAATAATTAAAAATTTTAAAAAGAAAAATGAAGGGGGAATGGGGTGTGGTTGTTTGAAAATAAATATATTTATCAGCTCACTTGGGATCATGGGAGATTTGAAAACCAAATTACTATGTTTTCTGTTGCAATTGTCTGATTTGACAAAGGAATAATCTCTTCTTATGTATTCATATTGCAAAGATAAAATTCTGATGTCTATTTTGGATGATTAAGGCTGTTTTTCAATGGCTTTCTTACTTTTTATTGCACAGTGCAGTGTCTGGATAGGATGATATGATTTATGATGACATGCTTGGAAATACTTATGAATATATTTAATCATGAGGATATGTATTTTTAAATATAATTGCTTTTAAATCTTTTCAAATCTTGTTTACTTTCTCAATTTCTGTCAATTCTACAAGTTTCATTAAATTACCCTCATTCATGTTGAATTTTTTTATGTATGCACAGGTTCTACATGTGGAGTTACATATACTAGCTAATACTGAGAACTAAAGTTATTGTGTATTAAGCATAGCTTTGACTCCAAAACTTTGCAAGCATGCATATCTTTTATTAAAGCATTATAATATGTGAGTGTACTATTCTATTACACCACAGCAGACACTTTGTAAACGCGTTGCATTTAAGTACAAATCTTTTCTGTTAATGTTTAATAACATATAACTTATTAATGAAATTTGAGACATGATTAAACAAAAGACCTAAACCTTAGCCTTTTTTACATGAAAAAATCACAAAATTCAATTAGACTTTATTTCTGAAGAATATTGTACAGAAGTTTGATGCCTATCCTAATCCATTCTTTCTGTCTTTTTCTTCTTCAGCTGTAAATTATATAAATTGCAGACATGTCTGTCTAATCTAGTGCTCTTATGTGATGGAGTGACTGCATCAGTGAACAGCCACAGCTGTGATCTATCTGGATATCTGTAAGGGTTTTGATATGGTCCCCCACAATGTTCTTCCTGCTAAATTTAGGAGATAGGAGTTTGATGGATGAACTGTTAGATGGATAGGAAATGGCTGGACGGCCATATCCAAAGAATTATAGTCAGAAGAATGTCAGTTCCATGTCTAAGTGAAAATCAGTAATGAGTGCTTACCCAAGGTAAGGTCTGTACTAGGACCAAGACTATTGATTATTTTCATCAACGGCACAGAACTGAGCTCACCCTCAGCAAGTTTGCATATTACACCATGCTGAGTGGTGCAGAAGATTTGTTAGAGGGAACAGATGCCATTCAGAGGGAGCTTGAAAAGCTTAAGGGATGGGACCAAGTGCAAGGTTNGACTGCATCAGTGAACAGCCACAGCTGTGATCTATCTGGATATCTGTAAGGGTTTTGATATGGTCCCCCACAATGTTCTTCCTGCTAAATTTAGGAGATAGGAGTTTGATGGATGAACTGTTAGATGGATAGGAAATGGCTGGACGGCCATATCCAAAGAATTATAGTCAGAAGAATGTCAGTTCCATGTCTAAGTGAAAATCAGTAATGAGTGCTTACCCAAGGTAAGGTCTGTACTAGGACCAAGACTATTGATTATTTTCATCAACGGCACAGAACTGAGCTCACCCTCAGCAAGTTTGCATATTACACCATGCTGAGTGGTGCAGAAGATTTGTTAGAGGGAACAGATGCCATTCAGAGGGAGCTTGAAAAGCTTAAGGGATGGGACCAAGTGCAAGGTTTTGAGCCTGAGTTGGATGCAACTCCCAGTACTGAGACAGACTAAGGAATGGATGAATTTAGAGTGGTCCAGCAGAGAATGACCTGGAGATATTTGTGGGTGAAAAATTAGACAAGAGTTTTCAGTCTGTGTTTACAGTTCAGGAAACAAATTTCATCCTGGGCTTCATCAAAGGAAGGATGGTCAGCAAGTCCAGGGAGGAAATTCCCCTGCTCTACTCTGCTGTCATGACATCTCACCTGGACTACTGCACCCAGGGCAGGAAAGACATGGATCTTTTCAGACAGGTCCAGAAGAGGACCATGAAATTAGTCAGATGACTGAAACAGTTATCCTATGAAGAAAAGCTGACAGAATTGGGGTTGCTCAGTCTGGAAGAAGAAAAACTCCTGAGAAGACCCTCTTTCAGCCTTTCAATACTCAAAGGGGCTTATAAAACAGGATAGGACCAGTTTACTAGGGCCTGTAGTAACAGGGCAAGGGGCAGTTGTTTTAAACTGAAATTGGTTTGGTTTAGACTGGAAAAAAGACATTTTCATTATGAGAGTGGTGAGACACAGGAGTAGGTTGAAAGTGTGGATGCCATCCTAGCAATTCTTCAAGGTCAGGATGGATGGGGCTTTGAGCAACATGATCTTGTGAAAGACATCCTGGCCCATGGTGGAGTCTTGGACTAGTTACTATTTGAAGGTTCTTTCCCACTCAATTCTATGATTCTGTATCCTACTAGCTATTCCACAGTGACTGGTTGAATACCAGACAAGGAGAGCTTGAAATTAAACTGAACATTTTATTTTTCTCTGCAGTTGTTATTCTTGCTGTTATGAAACTCTACAGTGGGGTCTTGTCAGTCACTTGAGTCAAATTTTCCTTCTACTTTTTTCTGTAAAAAATACTTCTTTCATTTATTAATGAATGAAAAATTAAATTTTTCATTTCAGGAAGGAAAAAAAACCTCAATAATATTTATTAATGTTTTGCTAGTCTAGGCACTAAAATCCCAAACATTAACTCCTTAAAAAATATTTTTTTTTCTATTTCTTCATTCAGTCTGTGGTAGAATTATGAAGTGATATTTGTCAGGAACCTGTAGCATAGATTGGTATATATTTTCACCTATTCTGAAGGTGCACTATTACTTCATAATTTCTCTTGTAGTTACTCAGAAAATCTTCCTGATTACTTATAAATACAACTGAATTTATTGAACACTTGAAATTGCAGGTCTTCTTAGTGAATTCAGACATTTAACCAAAGACCATAAATAAAGCTCAAAGGCAATAAGTACCTCAACCTCCAAACAGCATCTCTGTCCTGCACATAACTTAAATATGAACTATAACATAAACAAGTATATTTACTTGAAGTCAGACCCAGGGAATTTACATAAAATTTTCAAGACTATCATTCAATTCAGATGTAATTGGTATCTATTTGGCATCTGGATTATCTTTGGAGGTCTCTTCCAGCCCAAACTATTCTAAGATTCTATGATTCTATTCAGGAAGAAATTAATGACAGTATATTTAATGGTTACTTTAGACTTTAAATTTTTATGGGCAAGAAATTGGCCTTACCTAGGTGTTATAAGCTTTCATATACTCAGTAAAGATGAAATTCCATCTAAACTATGTGTGTTTCAGAGCTGCTTATGCACTGGAGCATGTAGACTTTTCTACTTCAGTCATCTGTAAAAATTTTCTCAGAGCAGGGCTGCTAAAATGAAACAGGTGAATCTTTCCCCTGTGCAAATGAATCTCAGACTCCAAGAAATTAAAAAAAAAAACCAAAAAAACCTCAGACAACCCACCCCGCAATAACTGTTAGAGGTATGAACACTGTCTTTTACAAATAGATTAAACCCATATTCGGAAATTTAGAGTTTCCATTTAGAAAGGTAAGGTAAAATCTCAGCTGGGAACTTGTGTTGGAGAATTCTCTTTGAGAAAAGAAGAGGGAAAGATAAGTCTGCACAAAAGTAATCTAAAAAATGCATGATGCACAAGTCATCAATGGTTTATTTTTAGTATCATTCAGGATAAAACAATTCATACTAGTACATGTACTAGTATCTTTTTGATGCAGGAAACAGCTGTCATAGACCAGAGCTGGACATCCTTAAACCAAAGAAAAGTATGGATTTTCTTTTTTTCTTTTTTTTCTTTTTTCTTTTTAAGTTAATTATGAAGAAATTATATTGAAAAATAAGATGGTTTATTATTACCTAAATAAGTGGCTGTAAAACATCTCATTTTAAATAATATTTCTCACAAACTGTGCCTAAAGTGTCCTTGTGTTAATGTATATACAAGGGATAGGCAAATTGTCTCTTCCACTCCATCTGGACATATCATTGATGGATTTCTATTAACACATTTTTTCCATTTATCTTCCATGACCCCTGAGCCCTTTTTTCTCCTACATACTGCAAAAGTAATCAAGCGAATGATGCACAGAGACCTTTTTTTTAAAGAGCAACTCCTTTCAATCTTTGTGGTAAGAAAGACATAGAAATTACTCAGAGATGTAACTTCTGGCTTTCTTTTAATATTTGGCTTAAAAAAAAAAAAAAAGAAAAAGAGCTTTAAGAAAGATTTTCTAATTATGTATTTCTAGGTACACTCCCAGATGACAAATATTGCTTTGAGGTCATAAAAATGTTGTATTTTCCTTTAGCAAACAAAGGTAAGATAAACATATATTTGATCAAAAATCTAAAATACAAGTAGTGCATATCCTTGAAAATTTTCCAGAAAGGCATAGCTTACAGCTAAGGATTCTATCACTGGACTTGGTAATTGGTATCTCCACGCCGATCTGAGATGATATATGGAACTGAATTGAACAGAAATAGAAATTGTAACTTTGCTGAAAGTAGCTAGAGGTATTACCAACGTGAAGCATTTTCTAAAAAGTTAGAGCAAGGAGACAATAATTACCTTGTCAGTTTCCCAAGTTGCCTGTTCCAACCTTCAGGAACAGCTTTCACTGAAAAGTAACTTGAGTGTTTGCAGAAAAAAAAAATAAAAGGAATAGTGATAAATTATTCTCCATGTGTATAGACATATATTTACATACAGCCTAGTCATTCTTAGACTACAGTTACTGTAGTAAGCCTGAATGAGAACTCACATACTGCATCACACGATATAGTTCTTATATATGTGGTAGATAATTGATGATACTAGATCTGATAGCAAAAATGTCTGGTAAAGTCCGGCACTGATCAGAACTTGGAGCAGGTCATGCTACCCACAATGGAAACATAGAAAACAGACTGGAGACTATTAAAGAGCACATATTTCATGTGGGAATTCTATGCTCCATAGAATATCTGAATAAATACAGTTGCTAAAGTTTCCTTTTAAAAATAAAACATGTGAGGAAATTAATTAAAAATTAACTTTTAAAATTTTCAGAATTGATTTTTAAACTCAGTGAATTTCTCTGTGTAAATACCTGAGAGTTTATCTTTCTTTATGAAAACTGTCTTGAGGTGTGATCTTGAACTACTCAGAATTTATCTTTGCACAAAGCATGACTCATAGATAGAATTATCTGACATACTGAAAGTTCATACTCTAATTTTCTTCGTGTCCATATTTTTATTCTAGACCTTTTTTCCACACTGATGAAGCTGAACACACAGAAATATGCAGAAATTTGTAACTGTATAATGTTATTACTCACACACAGTGAGTATTTTATTATATCACAATTCAACCTTTTTAATTATGTTGTGAAATAAATATCATTCTACTATGTTATTAAACAAATTATCAAAATCTGCCCACTCACTAAATAAATCAGGCAGTATAATTGAACATAAATAGCTCCTGGTACCAACCTAATCTGTTGAGATAGCAGAAATGTTTTCATTTCTCTTGCTAAGTAGAGAGCTCTGGCAAGTCAGGAAAGGCTTCAGAGCTTTTTTCCTTTTCTTTGGAAACAGATACCATGTCCTTCAATTATCTGAACAGGGAAAAGATTCTAGATGTTGACATTCAATAAAAAAAATCAAATCAATTCTTAGAAAATCCAGATAAGGTACAAGTGGCATTCAATAAAATTTAACCCCTAATTAATTTATAGATGTATTGAATTTTAAAGTGCTATTTAAGTTTAAACAAATGTATCAGAAAAAGTTCATGTTTCATGAAAATTAAACATAAAGTTGTCTTGAAGAACCTCTTAAGTGAATTTTTTGTTGAAGTATATAACTGCAAAATCAGAATTTTGCTGTATTTCTAGACAAAAATAAGGTTTGCAAGAGAGGCAGAGATCACACTAAAGCTATTATTCTTCTGGGAAGAGATTCAAAGGAAAATTGAATGGAAAACTTTTCATGATTCTGAGACTCAAGTGTAAAGATTTGAAATCTGAACTGCCTAACATTATGATAGCTTCTGACACTTAGACAAATAATAGAGAAAAAAGGTTTTTCCCAACTCTGATCTCACATATTTTATTGGAAGTTTGGTGTGATTTCTCTTATCTCTGTCACAAAGTGATATTGATCAGAATCAGGCATAGGGAGGGAGCTCTGGGAAAAACCTCTGTCACACATGGAAAAAAATAGTGATTTTTAAAAAACTTGTGTTCAATCTTAGTTATTTTTGTTTCTTCCTTCATCCTTATACAATTATGGTGATATCTGACTGTAAACACAGCTGCCTTAATGCAATGCACTGAGAAGGAGTCCTAGATGCATGAGATTTAATTTTTCATTTACTCCTACTTCTCTGAATTTAAAATAGTGCTTAAAATACTGGTGCAATTTGAAACAGTGAAGTCTTCCATAAGTAGATATGGCTGAGATTTCTCCAAACATTGAAATAACATTTCTGTGCAGAATGTCAATATTTCATTAATTTTTCCAGGTTTACCATACTAATCTGACATGTTTGTGTCATTAAGAATTTTTACTGTTACATTTCCTGTTTCTACCAAAACAGAAGGGTTCTAGACAGGGTCTCAGAATATGTGATGGAACATGTTATAATAAAACAAAAAGGTAGTCTAAGACAGGAGGACTTGGGTGTTTTTATTCTACAATGGGGCAGTCTCTCATCCTTTCCTAGTAAATTCATATTAGGACAGTTAAGGGAATCCTGTGTGTCATTTCATCTGTTCTACTATAGAATGAATGGCAAGGTCATAGTCTTGTGTGCTTACTGGCTCTACTTAGTGTGAAATGATAATGATTTACAGAAAAGAAAAGAAAGGGAAAAGGAGAGGGAAAAGGAGAGGGAAAAGTCTTATTTTAAATATATTTTGGTCCTCATGTAAGTGTACATATAGATATATTATTTTGGGGAAGATCTGTCACGATCTGCGTTTCAGCAGGGTATCGTGATTGGTTCGTTTCACCGATCTCAAAAGCGCAAACAGGCAACAGCAGTGGGACAGTCAGTTTGATACAACAAATGTACCTTTATTAGCAACTAAAACAGTGAATGCGATAGTGGGGGGTTAGAAAAAAGGAATAAAAGGATAGAAAAAGAGAGAGAGAGAGAGAGAGAGGTAATGGGGGTTATAGCTACCGACACAGGCGGAGTCCTCACTGGTCCAGACGATGAAGGCTCTGCCGCCGCCGGGGAAGTCTTCCAAATTCTGGTCAGCTTAGGGGTCTAATTATAGTTCCGGGGAAAGAGGAGGGGGAAGGCAAAATGATGAAAGTCTATTGAAACTGTTCAGAGTGAAGAACATACAGGTTGAACCTCATGGGGAAACATATGGGTCTATTGAAACCATGGAAGGTGAACAAACACAATAGGTCTATTATAATACTGAAGAGGAACAGGTCAAGTCACAGCTTTCCCCCCCACTCCCTGTGGTAGGGGTCTCAGTCTCAGTCCTTAGGAGAGGGCTTCGATCTCTGTCTGTCACGGTGGTAGTGAGGCAGATGAGAGGTCAGCAGATGAGAGGTCAGCAGTAAGAGACCACTGGAGTTACCCCAAAAGTTCACTTGGCTTTAAGGTGGCAAAGCTGTATCACAGTGGGCCGCTTCTCGCTGGGTCAATGCCAGGCACCTGTCAACTTCTTGCCAAGTCCTGGCCAAGCCCAGTTCTTGGGGACAGCGTGTGTGGAATAGCAGACTATTGTCTCCACCAAGCCGGAACTGTGGTGCCAGAATGGGGGTTTCTCCCGGACCTTGCATCCTGCCTTCGTGGCAATTGTGAGGCAAAGGAAAAATGGGGGAAGGGGTCTCTAGACCGTCTCTTACAAGATCAAAGTGGATTTTATCTTAAGTTCCACTTGTCTTCGTTATTTCTTCTACTGTTCATAACTATTAATCTGTACAAGATTCTGAACTGCAGAGGCCAGAAGCTGCTGGTCTAGCCACTATTTTTGTTTCTCCCTAATGTCCATTGTGCAGGTAGACAGAAAATTAAGGTCAGAGATTCACACAGAACAGCTCTGTTAAGTTGTTTAATATTGTGGGCTATAATTATGGTTTTCCCATCTGCAGATAAGGCAGTAAGAGGCAAAAGTTGGTGCAACTTGAATAATTTTGAAAACTTTGCATAAAGATATTTATTTGTCGCAGACAAAATATTTGTAAAATACATACAGTGACGGATGCAAAGAAGATAAATTTCAGTTAAGAAGTCAAGAGGGAAAAACTGACAAGAGCTGGTTTTCACATTATGCATCAAATGCCATTTTCTCACTAAGAACTACTATATTGTCTATTTGCTTGTCTTGATATTTGCTTAGTAAAAAATGCATGTCTTTTTTGTAGTATTAAACTCATACAGAAACACCCAGGAATTTTAAATACACAAGAAAGATTTGTCCTCTTTTACAGCATATTACAAGTTCTCTCTAGACACTGTTACCTATTTTCAACACCTTAGTATAGCTGCAGTCCTGCCATAATACTGCTACAAGCCAATAAAAAAGTCTTTGCTCTGTTAAACCTGTCACTTCTGGCAGCTGTACCCTTTCTTCTATCATATTTCTCTTCCTCAACTATCTGCTTGATGCAAAAGGAAAAATGCCCCATCATTCAGTTTCAGTATGAGAAAGACATGGACATAATGAAGTGAATACAATGAGGAGACACAGAGTAAAGGACTGGACCATCTGATATATGAGGAGAGGCTGAGAAAGCTGGGAGATTTCAACTTGGAGAAGTGAAAGCTCAGGGGGATATTATTCATGTGCATAAACCTTGATGGGGAAAGTAAAGAAGATTTCACGTAGACTAGAGCTACCTGCCCTAGCTGCCCCTGCTCTGAGCAGGAGGTTGGAAAAAACATTCTCCAGATTGGCCTTCCAGACTCAAACATTTCGGTGATTGTTTACTTAAATTACTAATAAAAAGTTTATTGACATTACATATAACCACAATAAAAGGCCTATCAATTTTAAAACTAGTACAGAGGAAAATTTATGCAAATATTTGGAAAAAGGCAACTTTTTTCTAAAGTGCTAAAGTACTTATGTTAAAGTTTTATAGATGTAGGGGATTTTCTTAGAGAACATAAATTGACCTCAATTTTGAAATGCATTCCTTCAGGACTGGACTAGCTTAGTGCATAGTCCCAAATTGTAGGAAATTTAGGTATTTATTATGAGGAAATAGAGGCTGAGTATTTCTCTCTCACTGGAAAATCACCAATAAGGATTCTGAAAAAGAGAAAGAGTATAAAATCTGTACTCTTATATTGTTTCTTTCAACATGTACCTTGAAGAATAGCTTTTTCACAAACATGGAGGGGACATCTTCCCTGGTCTGTGTCTAGGACACTTCCCCATACATCTACTTTTACTAAAATAAAATTATTTTTCCATAAGAAACGGAAATGTCTTTAGAAAATTTTCTTACAAAGAAAAGTATTTAAAATCTATCTCACCCAGGCTAATATCAGGCTGAGTAATTCAATTACATTTCTATACAACCATACCAGTGTCTCTTTTAGAAACCTTTTCCCAGATCCACAAAAATATTCACATTTCAAAGACTTACTTGACTTTCTAAAATTCTCCAGAAAAGTTATGGAGTTACTATCTTTGTCTTGGAACTTAGGTACATCTTTGTCCACACTTACAATTTAGCATTTATTAAAGAGAAGAAAATCACCTTTTAACATTTGTAATGATTGATGATGTTAATACATGAGAAAGCCCAGCCACAATAAAAGCTGAGGTAATTGCTTTACAAGAAAAAACACTTAAAATGAGAGAATAAATGGGATAAGTTTGCTTTAATACAGTGGTTCACATACAACATGCAATTAACAGATTAAGAGTGATAAAAGTCAGAGACAAGGCCAGTGAGAACACAGTTACTGAATGAGCTTAAGATAGAGGTCCCATATAGTGACCCACAAAATATGAAAACCTTACTAACAACCACAGAAACAGCAACAACAACAGCAACCAAAAGAAAAAAAGATATTTTCAGTAAGGATGAGAAAATATGGTCTTGCTCATAATACGTTACCTATTGGTATTTGCTTCTTTTGAGTTGTGAAAATAAGTAAACCATTGACACACCATGGAGTTTAATAAAATTTGCTCACATTAAATAAAATTTTGTTGTGCGGCCAAGCAAACATGCCCTAGCAAATCTTCTAACAGCAAAAATGGTTCTCAATCATGTTTAAGTAGAGTAGGTCTGAGGAGAAGCAAAACAATTGCCTAAATAAGCAGGGGGTGCTGCTTACAGGGAAAGAAGACTGACATATTTCATGCACTACTGCAAGCCAAGTATTTTTCAGGAAAGAGTTGTGTCTTACTCTTAGCTATAACACTTTCTGTGCATGAAAAGCAGGTTAATTTATCTTCTGTATTGTAGTCTGCTATAAATTTTAAAGGTCATAAAATGATAGCTTTAATCTGGATTTTGTGTGATAAATGTAGCATTACTATCTGTTTTTTTCACATTCCAGTCATGGTTCCCCAAATTATAATTCCTATAGAATAGACATAAGTCCTAATGAGATCTTTTATTTTAAGGAGTTATAATGTGCATATTTTAATAATAATTTCATACTCAACATAAAAGTCAAAGCTCTTTAAAGTCACATTTAATGTTCCAATACATGTAGTTTATCTTCATCATACATTATGTATGTAAGTATTGTTTTTTCTTCATATTAATTTTCATATTTATATCCTTAAAATAAAAGATTAATTATATTGTTTGAAGCATTTTAAATATGTCTAAGACTTATTTCCCCTTTCCTGTTTTCTTATACTTTTTGCTTGCACTGTATACCGTCCTCTTGAAAAGGGTTTGCAGTGTGTTAAGTGAAGGGGTAAGCACTATATCAGCTTAAGCAGCTTAAGTTAAATGTGATTTTTCTGTAGGAAATATCTGTGAGATATGGATATCCAAGCTTTCCAGATGAAAATGTTCTTGCAAAGAATACTCTGAATCACATCTCTGCACAGCATTCTGCACACCATTCAGCAAACCCACCAAAATCTGAAGTTTCATTTTCCATGGTAGTGGAATCTCTTCCCTACAGTGTCAATTTTCCAGTTATTTAAGCACTGGTTTCCCTGTGGCATCAGATGCAACTGACCAATGAGAAATAGTTGGTGTTCATTTTAAGGTTGTATATTACCATTTTGCCTGCAATCAAGATGCCATTCCAACTGTTTTTAAACTGGAAATCTGTATGCCAAGAGGGCAAAGAAAATCACAGGGTTCAGAGAGACTGAAAAGATTGAAAATCAATATACCTCCTAAATTTGGAAGAAGAAAATAAATATCCCATACATAACTCAGATAACATTTTTTCCCTTTGTACTTACCATTCCCTCTTATTTTATGGCAATGCCCTACACAAGGGTATATAACACCTCCAGCCATCATGAAATTGTCAACAACAAACTGTGTCAAACCAATCTAATATCCTCCCATGACACAGGAACAGCCTTGTGGCAAGAGACAAAAAAGATGTCATGTCTTGACTCTGGTGCATTTTTCGATGCTGTCTCATATGATAATCTCTTAATGAAGTTCAGAAAACATCACCTGGTGGAAAGTGGTTGCAACATGTAAAAATATTTCTAATAGCACCACTGTTTCACTGGCACAAAGAATTGATGATTAAACTGAGAATCTGTATCGGCAGGCAGAGAGTCTCATCAGGGTTGACTTGATAATGGAGATAATAGCTTATTTATTAAATTTTCAGGTGTACAAAACTGGGAAAAATTGCCAGGGTTTTGGAGGAATAAGAATTTCAAGGACTCCTAATGAACTGGGAAAAAGGTTGGATAAACAGGGTGCTGTTTATAAATGTAGGAAAGAATTGCACCTCAATTTAAAAATATATATGTTAAGTGAATAATATAAGTGCATAGTATACCTACAAATCAAAATTTGAAGATTATATGCAAAGTATGAGGTAATTTTTTTTAATTGGGAAAAAAAAAAGAAGACGACAGAAAGGCAAACACCCTACCTATTAATCCGTTTCATCTGAGTAAAGTGGTCAGCCTCATTAGGCAGGTGATTAGATTAGATTCCATAAGAGTAACCTAAAACCCCATTAAAAATTACACTGACATTCTGTACATTCATGCTGTATGATGTAATATTGATAAAGACCATAAATAAGTGTTAGGGTTAAATATTATGATAAAATAATAGAGAAAGCCTTCACTTATCTATTTTGAAATTCTCTAACACCTGTTTTTAAAAGATTTTGGCTTACATAATAAAAAGATCAATTGTATTAGTTGTATTTCTTTCACCAGGCTTCATTTTAAGTCTGTACATTGGGGCAAAACCAGGTCTAATATGCAAGTTGGGTCACTAGACCAGTCACCATCTCTATGGTTATGAGTTAATCATGGTTACTGATCTTTTGTAATTTTTTTTTTTTTTTTATTTCTGGCTATCTTGAGTCATCATGGATCAGTCTTCAAAGTAAAGGCACTCTTTATCCTATGTCTTCTTCAGTACCATTTCCTGGACAGCGCTGTGTTCTCCTGCTCCCACAGGCTGTTCACCTTCTGCCTCTGCACATGCAGTAGCTGCAACCACTCTGATGAGATAAAACCACAGGGTATCACAAGGAGCATAGGTATCATATAACACCAATTACTTCATAAAATGCATATAAACAGTCTCTGACACCTGACCTTGTGAAAAGAAAATGGTCTTAGCCCCCACTCATAAAAATAGATTCAAGCTGCTTAAAAAAAGGCTTCAGGGACCTTTGGAAGGACATATGAAGACAGAGTGCAGTGCTGTTAAACAAAATATGATAAAACAAATTTGATTGCAGCCAAATATGGATAAAGTTCTATGCACCATTAATTCCCCAGGTTGTAGGTTTTCCATGTACAGGCTAAGAGGAAAGGAGATTGAATAAAAAAACTAAGGAAAAGGGAAATTTTATGCAGGAAAAAAGAAGTTGTCTTTTTCTGGTTTTAATCTGTCTATGAAAAAACATTCTGGGAAAAGGACTATACTGTTATATTTCAAGCTCTTTAAGCATCACTGTCAGAAGTTAGTTAAATTAAGCAATATGAAAGAAAAAAGTCCTAATAAGAATGGCTACAGACCTAGCTTAAAAACTTGATTTATATGTATGTAAATAAATAATGATTCCATCGATGGAAATTTCAAAATAAAAATAGCTTCTCTGGTAGCTAATATAATTTAAGTTATTGACTCTCTCTGCATGCGTAATAGCAGACCAGTTTTGGCGCATCAATTAAATGAATTTATGAATAGAAAAAAAGATGCTGTTATGCTTTCTTCATCTTAAAAAAAAACAACTAAAAAGAAAATAATAATTCTCAGAAGTCGAAGAAAGACAAAAATAAAATAATAGGAAATTAAAACCTTAATGTGCTTGTCATTGCTAACATCTAGTGTCAGCTTTGCTAAATCTGCAAACAGTACACCTGAGACAAAAATATTCTAGTTTCTTGCAGTGTGGCTCCGGCGCAGCCACAGGCTGCTGGAATGAGCGCCAGCTAGCACGGCCCCTTCAGTGGCCATCGGCCCCGCAGGAGTGGCCACCCCTGGGGAATAGCACAAGCCGCCCAGGTGGTGGTGTGTCCTGACGTGGCGTGGGTACGCGAGCACAGAGACACTAACATGCTGGTTCAGGGTAAAGGAAGGAGAGAGCAGACACTCGTCTGCTGTTCCAAGAAGTTTTATTCCTCTGAGGGTGGCAGGAACAGGAAACCTCCCAGGATGGGTGCAGGGACGAATGTAAAAGAAGTCAAATCTAGCAACATCATATATAGGGGGTGGGCGGAGAAGGGTGTTCCCTACTCTGTCCAATGGGAATATAGTACAAAGGGATTACATCACGAACAACAACCAATGGTAACACAATGAGGGTGGGGAATGGGTTCAAGGGCAAATGGGTATACAGCATTGGGATAATAGACAGGGAATACTCTAGAAGAAACTGGGAGTGGATATGAGGATTGACAGAGGAGGGGAGTGACACAGCCTTGAGTGACATAACCATACAAAGGTTAATAGGGGTGGAGCGAGAAGATTGACATATAACTGGGGAGCCGAGTGGTGGGAAAATAGGGGGTAAACAAGCCGGACTGAACCAATCGTGAGGGGAAAATAGGGGGTACATAGAACGTACCAACTCAAAGCTATCTAACATTAATTGGCTAACTAAACAAAAAACACACTACCACAGTTTCTGGTAAAGCAAAACACAAAATACCATTATCAATGGATGTACTTGTGCATTTTTCTAACATACTATGGTTTATATGTCTTCTAGAGTCCTCACCAAGACAGCGTTTCTTCAATGGGATGCAAAATTACTGAGTTATAAGCTCAAAAAATTAAACCCTTGACATTACTCAAAAAGTGCAGAAACGAGACTAATTTGTCAAAATGCTTCAAGATAACAATGCCAAACTAATATAGTCTTTTAAATACTCTGTTAATGCACTCATGGACTTGTGCATGAAATATCAATCCTCTGATTAAAAATCCACAACCTATGATTTAGCATAGGCAACTTGGTATAGAAACTTGCTGTCACAGAAAAAATTTATTCAAGGAAGACAAAACAACTAGGTGAAATAGGGTTAGTCAAATAAACTAAAACTGGTTAAATAATAGTTTTCTGTCTTGTTTACAGTCTGCTAAAGAAACATTTCCCTCTTTAGTCTACCAAAGCTTTATGTGAGACATAATATAGAGATATAATTGTGAGTATTGCAAATTATGGGGTTATGTGTTTTATTTATGTATTTATTTGACATTCTAAAAGAGAAGGACCACTCTAAAAGAATCTCTTCTCTTCTAAAAGAGAATGACCAAGGTCCTTCCTTGTACTATGGGCTTGCAGCTCAGAAATTTTATCCTGCATCAAAAGAGGCATGGGCAGCAAGCCAAGGAGGTTGTCTTACTCCATTCCTGTGAGACCCCAGCAGGAGTACTGTGCTCACCTCTGGGGCCCCCAAAGTAGGAAGGATGGAGACCTGCTGGAGTGAGTGCAGAGGACAGCCATAAAGATGATCAGAGGGCTGGAACACCTCCTCTGTGAAGTCAGGCTGAGAGAGTCAGGGTTATTCAGACAGGAGAAGAAAGGCTCTAGGAAGAATTTACAGCACTTTCCAGTACCTGAAGGGGCATACAAGAAAGCTGGAGAGGGACTTTTTACGAGGACTTATCTCTTCTCTAACATTTGATCCCTCTAGGAATTGGAAGATTGCTTATTTGTCCTGTTTGCTCTGAAATTACTGCAGTGCTGCAACACTTGGCATTGCTTCCCAGCTTCATGTTAAGAAATCACAAGGATCGCTTAATCCTTGAGATTAAGAAACAATAATCTACTGCTTTCATGAACTCAAACTCATAATTTCTTTTGTTTTATTGTCTTCACTATAGCGGAATAGATACATTCAGTAGTAACATATATATGTTAGCTGATTAAAACATAACTTGTTGACTAGTTAGATTAATGACAAAGTTTGGAAAAGTGTCACTTGCTGTTTCTTCCATGGCTAGGACCAGCCTAAATTTGAATAATTTAATAATTCATCTAAAATTGTTAGTTAATCTAATAAAACTAAAGTTGGGAGAAATTCGACAGAAAAATGAAAAAAATAGAAAATTAAAATTAACACTGGAACTATTCACCACTTTTGAATTTATTTTGTGTCAGCAGGATTGAAGTATTTAGTATTTTTTAAAACAAGATCTTCACACATACTGAAGTGGGAAGAAGGGAAGTATCAGCTTTTCTAATTTCTCTTTGATTCACCTTAGATACCAGCTGCAATTGAAAATATGATTACGTGAAACATAATCTCTGGGCTCAAAAATCCTTTCCTGTAACCAGGCACATACCATGAATTGCCTAAATTTAAATAAAACATTAGAAGAATGGGTCAGCACAGCAGTCACTTCTGGACCTGAAGTGCTCTTGATTTGAATAATTCTTTCATGAAAGCTTATTTCCCCTCTCTGTTTCTTGGGGTATGACATCACTAATTTACATATCTTTGCTTGTCCTCACTATTCTCATATCTCCATGTAGGCCATCAGTTCTTGGCAGCTACGTTATGATGTTCATGATCCCAAAGTATCATCAGCACTAAACCCAGAATTCAATCAAGCAACAAATTTACAGTCTGGATCAGGCTAAGCAGATTAGGTGCCTGCTCCATAAAAACAATATGAAGGGTTGCCACACACAAACAACACCAAATGCAGTTCCTGCCAGTGAATTTTCATTCAAATTCTGTGTTTCTCGAACAGTAAAAGCTGACTAAACAGCATGTCTCTATTTATATTTTGTAATGGGAATTTTAGAAAAGCTTCCAATGTGTATTATATGGGCTAAAGTACATTTTGGCTTTGTCTTCATAATCTAGGGTCAAACGGTGCAATGTAATCAGGATGCAGTATTAGTTTGAAAATAAATTCAGGGGAAGACAACTGAAGAATGTAAAATCTTTTATGACAAGCTTTGATACATTAATTCAGCATAATTTGAACCAAAGTATACAGTACATGCTGGGTTTGTGGTAAAGGCATGATAGTGTGATGGGGCAAGGGCTGGGAGGAAGTTGTGACATTAGTAAGGGATACAGTGCTGTAAGCAAAATTGGGGGTGGGTGTTGCATGCCAGGAAAAGAACAATTTTTTGAGGCAAATTCTGCCATGGACATCCTAGAATCATTTACCATCTGTGAAGCTATGGCAGCTCCTAACTCGCTGCAGGGTGGGGCCAATGATTTTGAATTCATGTACAAGAATGAGGCGGTGTTGCACAGCAAGACATGGATTGGGTATTTGTTATAACACTGATTTATTGTGTATTTTACAAAAGGTAGCATTTGTGGTGATTCAAATCTCTGAAACAGGGCTATCATTCACTGTCTGGCTGGTGATGACAGCAGTCTCCATTACATGTTGACACGAAACAATGTTGACTAAGTGATGAGACTTGCTGAACTGCTGCTCTGGTGAGTTCTTTTAACCAGTTGACCCATTTCAACTATTACTACTCCAGCTTATGCATGATCTGTTTATGTTGACTGGCTTAAACTACTTGCAACCACATCCCAAATACTTCATACCCTAATTAATATATCTTAAATACTGCCACAGACTGTCTATGTGTCCATTCCTGACTATTTACATTTATTTAATCTGCTCAGTTTACTCAGTTTTGCAGCAGTAACAACTTTCAGAAGTCCTTGGGACAGACAGATTTTTCCCCCAGCATTCGAAGAACATCTATTAATGAGTCTATTCAGAGCAAGGACTACCTGTAGGGAATCTTCAGGGCTGACTGAAAGTCCCACCTTGAAAACTCTTATGACAGTCAAACACTTTTCTGTGGAGATGGTTAGTACTTCAGTAAAGCACATATCTCAAGTCACTTCATTGTCTCAAAGATGTTTTTAGACTACCTAAGGAAATTATGACTAAATGTATTAGATATGCAAGCAAAGACACCCCTCATCCCTTGCTACCCTATGATTGCAATCATGTAGAACACTTGAATTCTGTGCTGGTATTAGAAATATTACTTAAAATGTGTAGAGACTTTGTTAAAAAGGGCATGAGAAATGAGAGATCAGGCTGTCAGGGAAGTCTCTCTTGCCTTTGCCCGTAGCCTGCTCCATGCAATATTTCCCTTGCACATTGTCCCATACTACTTCCTACTCCACCAGTCACTCATTGGCCTCTATGTTATCTCACTTTAGCTGACCAATGCTTTAACCCAGCTAAGCTCACATGGCTGTCTCATCTAAAACTCCTTGTTATTTACACACCATGAAATATTGCCTAAAAGACTAGGAGGATGTAACTAAGAATAATCTGGTGTTGCTCTGCTGTGAACCACGCTGGCACTGCACACTGGTGCCTAAGGCATTGTTTGTAAATTCACCAGAATATAAAATCTATTTTGTGAGCTGTGCAAACATTCCTTCAGCTGGCTACCAAGATTTTAAGTAGATTATTGCAGAGTCATAGTTTTTTATAACCTATGGGAGAGCTAGTCAAGGTTTGTCTAAAAACATGGTCGTTTTCCTGAAGATAACTTATTGTCAAATTAAATGTCAATTAATTAAATCAATAGACTCACTACAGCTAGGCTGAACAATCTCCAAATTTTGGTCCCATTTCTTGTGTGTGTAGTTTACCCTAGAATACCTTTAATGGTACAGCTTGAACTTATGCAAATCTCTGAAGCTGGCTTTTAAACTGCTTCAATTTAAAGTTCTCTGACTTTAAACTGTCTGATCTTTGGGAATAAAATACAGTTCCTTGTTTAATGCAAATGTTATAGATATTTGTTGATATAATTTGACTAAAGCTATCACGTGTCTCATGAACATTTACTTTTGATCTTAATTAGAACCCCTTTTAGCTTACTAGAGAGAAATGTTACCCTACAGAATTCGGATTTAGACGTCTGTCATGAGATAAAAGTAACAAATTTTAAAGTGTCATTTTACTTCCTTGGCTAAAAAATGAAGTTACTTCAGAGTTAATTAACTCTGAGGTAAACACAAACAATATAGATATGTAAAAGTGGCTCAGATGTTCCACCTTTGCTGGCAAGAATATATGTAGACTGAAAACAGCTACCTTCAGAACACAATTAATGCGGATTAAGGTGGGTATTCCTGAACTTTTGTCTGAAAAGCTGCAAACGCTTGAAAGTTGTTATTCAGCAGCATTTAGAGGAAAAAAACCCAACAAAACAAGACCTAGAAAAACTAATTTTTCAAAATGAAGTTACTTTTTAAGCAATATTCATGCCTAAAGGGCCTACTTTTATTAACTTTATAATATGCTCACAGAAGCATTATTCTCTGTAAAAAATTCTCTGTAATGAAGAAGACATTTCATTCTGTGATGTTTGCAGTAAAAATAATAATAAAAAGGAAACCACCAAACCCAACAGATATTGTGAGGATATATGAATCATTCTGTTTTAAGTAATCAGGATACTATTTCCTAAGTGTGATAAACTTATTTTGTAGGCAACAAATAAAAGGCTACATATTAGTTAGAATTATTCTTAGACCAAATTTCATTTTGCAACCCTGGACCGTTTTACCCAGAGGGTTAGTTAAAAGAAAAAGGATGGAAATAATTGTATAATGTGAAAAGAACATTATTTTCTTTCCCCTCACCCTACTGAATAAATCAGGTTAATATAAAAATCTGTCATCTACTCTTCTGACAAAGAAAAAAAAAAAGTTGTTTGAAAAAATTTTATCCTTCAAGATGAAAATTAGGAAAAACAGATTTAGAAAGGTGGAAAATAGGACCAATTCATCCTGAAACTTGGTATTTAATTCATAAGAAAGGGGAAAAACTGTTATACATAAAAGTCTTGCGGAAAACCTTAGGCACAGTACTGAAAAACTGTTTAGATTTTAGGTTCTTGAAAGGCTTTTTACCAGTGTTATGAGACTAAACAGATTCAAATTGTTCAGATTTTTCTGTTTATCCTTATGCTTGCTTAAGTGCAGAGAAAATTATCTGGAAACTAATGTGGTAATAAGAAGAGTAATTTCTTCATTTTCCCTTCTGACCACTTTCTATGAGCCAGGTTAGGAATGGATAAAATACTTGAAATGAATAGCATAGCTAGAAGAGCAGAGCTGAGTGCAAGAAGCCAGAAGGTTGGAGAGTGACGTGATAAAAAAGATGTAGGTGTGTGGGAGACTCTGCTGTTCTTCAGCATCCATCTGGGGCCTTGGATGCTTCAGTCTCCTACTTGGAAGTATTTAGCCACCAACACAGAGACTCGCAACAGCCACAATGTTGAGCACTAGGTCAGAAAAACAGTCAAGAGAAAATTCCAACGAGGATTGTGCCTGAGAATCTTTCTATTCTGTATATTCAATCTCTGCACTTACTTCTCCAGAGGTATCACAAGGTGCCTCTTTGTTAAAGTAGAAAGAGACCTGGAATGACTTTATCCAGATCTTTTGTGTTGTTGTATTTGGTTTTTCTTTCCTTGAAAGCTAAGCCAACTGAAGCTGGAGATGCTGGAACTGCCTTTTGAATGGTGGTTTGCTGGCAGAAAACTTTCGGAGAAGAGGGAAAGCAAAGTTCATTCTTCTCCTTGTATTGAGGAATGCTAACACATTTCTGCTACCTGCTGGAGGAGTACCCTAGTGACCAGATTTCAAACTATGAGAAGAAGATTCAGCCCTGGACAATTCAGGGGAAAAAGAAATGTAGGGAAAAAAAACAATCAAATAAAAACCCCCTACAAACAACAACAACAACAACAACAACAACAACAAAAACAACCACAAAACAAAACAAAAAAACCCAAAAAAAAAAACCAAAACCCCAACAAACTAAAAAGGAACAACACCCACAAAAGCCCTATAATCCTTTCAGGCAGCCACTCCTGGAGATATTTTATTCTCTGGGTTTCTGCTGGACAGAACATCCAGACCTGGTAAGAGCAAACAAGTTATAAAAGGAAATGGAGTTTGAAATTTTGTGGCTAAATAACTCGAAGTACTGCTGTTGCACCATTTGAATGGTTTTGATTTATTACTTCAAAGGTTCTAACTCACCCTCTGTCTTACAACTACAGCTTGTGAATCTTGATTCCATTTCAGAAAACATTTAGAAACCACCATTCTTTACTGGATCTGGCTCAAAGGCCAGCAAACTTTACTACACTAATTTCTTTTGCTCTTTCTTTTCCTTTTTTTCAAATGAGAACATTTGGTAGAAAGAATAGAAGGATATAAGGCTTGGCACTTGGCAACACCAAACAAAAAAGAGAAAGAAACAGCAGTGGTTTAAAATATATGAGATTAATGGGTAATAAATAAACTTTTGTTTTCATTATGTTTATTTACTTTGTGGTAACCTGCATGAAAATAATGCCCTAATTCACTGAGATCTTTATGAAATGAAGTGTTGCCATGACTCATTCATACTTAAAGACAATTCTTCAGCAATTATTTATACTCACTACACAATATATACAGTAATAATAATAGTAGTAATAAAGTTTAACATTTTTCTCTCCTTGTCACAATTCCAATAGAGTCATGTAACTAGAAAAAAAAAAAAAGGAAATCAAGATATTGCTTGACATAATTTTGGCCTCTCTGTCAGGTGTAGTAGTAGAATACAGCTAACATTATTATGTCCACAGATTACAGCCATTAGGAAAATGGATTGTTCAATACTTCTAGACAGTATTTTTTTTTTAAAGGCCATGTTTTAATTACAGATCCAGAAATGTGTAATTCCCTGTGTTACTTTAAATTATGCTAAAGGATATTTGAAAATAGTAGGAAAGAATAAAAGAAGTCCCTGATCTGTGTTTGATAGGAGGACATTGGTTCATTTTTCTTCTAAAATGTAAAATAATAAACTGCAGCTCCTTTGTAGTATTGCCTTGTGTATTTCAATTTTTTTGCCACTGTACAAATAAAACAAGAAATACTTAGCAAAGAAATAAAACTAAGATCAGAGATGATAATTTTAACTTTATAGTAATGAATTTGAATAAATTTCTGTCAATATTTTGAATCACAGTTTTGCATTTTTAAAAAAAGGCATGTAAAATTTTGCTCAAAGACTGTTTTCAGGATTTCATCAAACAGATTTCTGCTCCATTGCCAGATAGAAATACTTCATTAAAGTTTACTGGGGTGATATATTAAGTGACATATTTACTATGCAATTTTATTGGAGAATCAAGAAAATAATTTTCGCCTCACAAAATAAAAGATCATATCTACTGAAACTGAAGTACAAAATAAGGAGAACTAAAGATCACTGTGACTATCTTATTTTTTCAAAATCAGTGGTAAGACTAAATTAGGAGAAAGTGGAAATTTGGGTGACCACCTACAAAAATGGAAATTCTTCTGAACGGTTTTTAAAAATTTAACCCCTACTATACACAATAGTCCCTTTTGTTTCTGCCTCCTCAGTCTATCTTACCTTTCCTTTTAGCTTTCCTCTAGTGTTTCATTCAGAATTTTTTGCTACATTTCTGACAGAAAAAGACAGTATTATGAAAAGGAAAGAGATTATATTCCTTGGAAACATTTAACTTATGATAATAATTTTAAACATACATTTCTTAAACTATTGCATTAAAAAATTGAATTAATAGGAGTAGAGGTATTAGGAAACTTATTTGACATAGAAAGGGCAGAGTACAGCAAAAGAGTAATTTGATACAAAATGCCACCAAGTCAAAGTCAGAAAAAATTGAACCTTGGCTTCTTTTTTTCTACTAGTTTTAATATGAATTGCCTCTAAACATGTAATGGAAAATACTGACACTGAGCATTTCCAGTATCCAATATATCATTGAGACATTATTAAATATGAAGACAATATTTCCACTTATTCTGAGAACAGACAAATGTGGCAAAACTGTTACCCACCAGCTGTTCAAAAGGCTGTGAAAAGCAGATGGTTTTAATATCCCCTGTCACAGGATCACTACTGATCTATTTTGTAAATGGAAAAGAAATAATTAATAAATAAAAAATCAAACTGAGTGCAAGATAAGAGGGTGGTGAAGGGATGTAGGTTTGTAGCATAACTGTGACAGACCCCTAGATAGATTTCATGCTCTTACAATGAGAGAAAATGTATTGCCTTCTTGTTAGTTAAGGTAGTTTGGGCAGGATAGAGTCTATTTAATATTAGTGTAAAACCTAGATGTAAAATAAAGCACTTAGGAAAACAACCCATATGAATAAAATGCCTAAATAATTGATTGAGTGGAAGAGGGTAACTGTCTCTAGAACCTCTAACAATATATTTGTCTCCTAGCCTGAGCACTTGCCTCAGTAGAGATGAAAATATAAAAGTCCAATTTAGTACCTAAGTTGAGCAGTCCAGTTCCTGTCTTGGGACTGTTATTTTTGGTAAATAAAAACTTTTAATGATATAGCTGTTATGAAAACCATAACTCATTTAATTCTCCATAGCAGTAGAGGAAGTTCTGCTCCATGAAAATACAGATCTGCAGTGCACTGAGCCAGGCAAGTGTTCTTAAAACATGGTGGGATGTAAGGATTTATAAACATTACAAAAGCTAAGAAAATTGGAAGGTAGCCTTCCATTAAGAAGGCTATATGAAGAGTAAGGCAAAATAAGAAGCACTAAAAATCAACAATCATTTCGCTCAACTCCTTCATAGCATTGTGTTTCTGCAAACTGAAATATTAGGTAGCATTTTTCACCTTTAAATTCTCTTCTGTGGGAACTAAAATAGGTTGTCATCATGCCAT
Organism: Ploceus nigricollis; assembly: GCA_013399945.1. NCBI lineage: Eukaryota > Metazoa > Chordata > Aves > Passeriformes > Ploceidae > Ploceus > Ploceus nigricollis. Next base: position 152,869 of record VXBC01004207.1, read on the forward strand.
ATACTTCCAGCAGAGGTGGTGGTAAACTGCAGCTGTAGTCCTCAGCTTCTCTAGTTTTATGTTAAAAATATCAAAGCTAAACCAGGATGTTATTTTTGTTTTCACCTTATTTTCTTTTATGCCCATTGCTAAAGGTTGTTTATGATTTATGTACTTTTTTGCAAAGGTGGCAGAAATCAGGAATTTTATTAAAGAAAAAAAAAAGCACTTGCAATTCAGCATAAATTTAAATAAAAACATTTACTGACCAAAAAGTGAAACAGAATGGATTTTTTTCTAAATATAAGCAGTGAATGCTTTCTTTAAAGTTGTGAAAAGCTACATACAATGAAAAAACCCTACCCTAGATAACAGTGTTAATTAAAATTTTAATTGTATCTGTATGATTTACCAAGGGCAGAAAAAAAATCATATACAGAACATTGCTTGATGTTTAGGTTTTTTTTTTTTAATTCTTTTTTTTTTTTAATGACACCCCCCTTCCCCCTTCTGTTCCTTTTCAACAGTTTCTGGAAGCTCATTCAGCTAAACTTGAGAGTGCAAGAGCATCCCCTGCAGGAACATTACAGCCCACATTGATTTTCCCTTTTCTATGGTGTTTTTTCTTCTGTTAATTTGTATTCATCTTGCATGGTGCACAGTAATTGTGTCTAGAGAATTAGAGAGGGATGGCTATTGCAGTGGTAATAGAATTACTATCAGTGTTCTAAGCTGGTAAAAGGATTGTGAGTTTCAGTCAGAGGATTTAAAAACACATGCTGAAATGTATATCGGGATCTCATTTCTGCAGCACCACTTATGTATTTTTCTTTCGGGTTATAAGTGGGATCATTTAAAGACAGCAAATGTTGCTAAAAAAGATGATACTAGAATTCTCTCAAAAAGTACCTTTAGGTTTGTACATGATAACAATATATAAATGTGAAGACATTCTGAATGATCAAACTGTCTGCATAAGTGTCCTTGAATTCAGTGAGAACTGATTCACTGGCTACAACAGTAGTTACTCAATGTTATTTTATACTACTCTTTTTATTTTCTTCCAATAGGTTCTTCCTGATTTAATCTCCCCTGCTTCATTTAAATAAAAGGGAAAAGAGAAAATTTTTCATCCTTAGATGTCAACATATTATAGACATGGCCAAAACCTCTGATCTGTGTGTTACTTTAGAGAGTGAATGTATAAAAATTAATATATGGGCAGCAATTTTCAAATCCTGCTACAAGTTCTATGGATTTTACAATATTCTGAAAGTAACAGCTTAATGACCACATATATAGTATTATAAGTCTTAGTAATCTATTTATATTATAAAAAACAACAATGAAAGCCAGATGAATTATGTCTTTTGACACCTCTTGAGGTGTTGATATTCTACCTATAAGAACTAAACTGGAAGGAAATTTGAACTATTTCACTTTATTTTTTGCAGAAAGATCCAGCCTTTCAGTTTAGCTGAAACTACAGATCCTCTGAAATTTTTGCTCATACAAACAACATGAATAAAATTAATTTGTAGGAAATTACTTCATGTTGGTTTAAGAAGGAGAAATTGATTGTTTAACTGGTTATTTTTCTCTCCTTTCCCTGAATACTTTAGGAAGCCAAGGTCCCATACAGAGAAGAATAAGAATTACATAGCAATGCCTGATAATGATCTGGGACTTGAAATGGAATCCAGTGAAATCTAAAAGGTTTTTAAAAATGAGAAGTAGAATAAGGACCGCAGTTTGCCCTGCAGCTCTTGTTCTTTGTTCTGTTAATCTGACTTTTTCTCAATCCTCATTTGAAAATCTGGAAGACCTCCACTTGTATAATTTCTTATAGAAGCAGTGTTCTTTCCCTCACAGAGAGCTGGTAGTAGTCTGGGGCAAGTCTTTCCCTTGTCCTTTTTGGATTCACTCCATGTACAGGGATTGGAAGCCCTCATGACAGAACAGTTGTTTGATCACCCAGATTCCCGTAATACAAAGAAGTGTGTACAACTCTTCTGAAGAAAAGAGTTTCTGGGGTTTTGCATTTAAAATAAACTAACTATTAGTTTTCAGACTAATAGACCAGTCCTTAACAAATTTCTCCCATCACTGAGATAAAGTAAAATGTGAGCAGGTCTTTAGGACCTGAAAAGTTGAGAAACAGTTCCTAAATCCAATTTTAATTTTGCCTTAAATGCCTTTTTGTAAATATTGCCCAACGATTTACAGATAAAATTTCCTTCAAAATTTGACTGCATTTCCTCACTAATCAGCTGAGATTTTGCACAGAATCATGTTGTAAACAGTAGTTTGGAGTTAAGATGGACATCTTAGTCATCAGTTGTGATCTCCAGGTAGTAGTATATCCCATTATTGGGCCAATGTTTTCCACTCAGAATTTTGTGATATTGTCACAATGGAACTTATTTCTGTCATTCATCCTTCTACAGATTATTTTGGATCTTCAGCCTCATTGGCAAAACACATCTAATTTCCAGATGAAATTTCTTCTCTGACAATCTGTATCCATTTGCTAATGAGTTTATGCTGTTCTTTGGACTGCAGTGTTCAATTTTCTCTATTGCCTTTTTTCCCCTGATTATCTAAGAGAGAAGAAAATAAAGCTACTCACAAGCTAATTCTGTAATACATGTCTTGATCTTTGGTCGTTGTAGCATCTCTTCATTATTATTTTTGTGGCTTTTTGGTTTTTTTTTTTAATAAATAGTCAAAACTGCACACAAAACCACACTGGAACTATTTATCTCCTTAGGATTTTTCATTCCTCCCTTACTGTATATCCTTCCTTCATGTGTCCCGGTATTGTCAGGCGTCTTCTCTGGTCACATATCATTTGTTTCTATTTGCTAGCCTCTTCCATTGGAAAAATTGCTACAAAGCAACATTATTTGATCTATGTGCTATAAGGATTTTAAATTGTTCAACAGTAGTACCCTTACTTGCTGAATCTATTTAAATATTAATTTACTTATAACTATCTCATTGGTTTTTACATTCAGAATTTAAGGTGGAATTTCCTAGCTTGCAATGCACTTTTCAGACTTTCATATTCTATTCAATTCTTATATCTTTTCCTTTTATGTTTTTCAGTTTTCTATTGATATGAATTCTAAAATATGATTATGCTTTGTGCTACATTAGTAGCAGAGGACTTCAGCTGTTTAAATGCAGGTGACTAGGGCTGTCTGTATGCCTTAGCATATCTGAAAGACACAGTCTGTGTAAGAACCTTTCTGGCCTGGCAGCTGGAGGCCAATTGGCTTTCTTTAACAGGCACACAGCAGAAACAATGTTGAGATTTAGGAAATGGCATCTCACTTCAAATTTTCTTTCTAAATGATCATATTGTTTTAATGATCTAGTGCTGATCTAGTGCATGTTTCCAATAAGATCTTTGTCCTACATTCCTCTCTGGTAAGTATGCCTTAAACAACTTATCAATTTGGAAATACCACTAGCTTTCCGTGTTTCAATAAGTAATGCTACCAAGACCACCATAGGCTTTCAGCTTTGTCTTGTAGACTCGGGAGTCTTCAGGTAAACCAGTCATTTTAAATTCTCAAAATATATATAAATCAGAGAGTCAGTAGGTCAATTAAGATGATATGTAGCTAATAGACTCGAAGTCTATTCATATCAATAAAAAAGTAGTCACGGCTGCCTGCATAATTCTCCCAACTTTATTCACTTTTTGATGGAGATATTAAAGCATTTGCCTAGAATTTGGTGTGCAGCGTCACTTCAAATGTTGCTAGACTAAGATATCCACATAGATCTAGGATATATGAAACAAAGAGACAAGGCCATGCTCCAGAAAGCAGCACCTGAAAGCCATATGGGATAATCTAGGGCATCCCACACTTATGTGAATGAAATCATTCCATAGGTCTGCACACTAGCATTACAGATGTTGACATACCTAACTCACTTGTTTTAAATTTAACTGTCAATAATCCACAGAAAAATTTCCTTTAAAATTGTTTTTAGTATTAGTTATTTAGAGAACTAATTATTACTTCTTTTTTTTTTATTTTAACTATCTCTTCAATTCTTAGAAACATAGTAAGGCAAGCTTTCAAGCCCTAAAGTTGTAACCTTGATCTTAACTTGTCAGGTTGGAGCTGGATCCCCAAATACAATAAATTTTCTGGAAGAGACTTTCAGAGCTCTGCATCTTTCTCCTCAAGACTGGAAAAAAATGTCCCTACAAAAGAGAGCAAAAAGACCATGCAGTTCTTTGTCTTGGCTCTGACAGTGACTGACAGCAGATGACTAGTAAAGATAAGAAAGAAAACATCAGTTTCTTCCTCAGTCTGCCCTCAGTACACTTCAGTGTTTGCAAACCATGGACTTTTTGATCACAAAGTGAGATCTTTTTATTCTGCAGACACTGCTACATTTTTTTCTTCTGTAGATACGATTTTGTTTTTACCTGGAAAAAATTAACATCTACAAAACAAGTATTTTTACAGCTCTTAGCAGTAACTGCTGCAATGCTTTTCTGTAGCAGACATATTCACCAGGGAGATGGTATCTAGATATGACTGAAATTGGACAAGTTGGTAAAGTGGCAGTGTATAGGCTTTTTCTAAGCAGTTTAGCCAGAGGGCCAGGTGGTGGTATGATTTTGGACAACCTCGGAGAAAGAGCTGTATGGCTGACATTTATAAAGGTAGATTTAGGCTTGAGAGACAGGTAGTCCTAGCCATATGACAGATACAGGTTGCTGTTTCTGCAGCTCTTATGGATTACAGAGCCCTGTAGCACATTAGAAATCCTAGGGTGTAATGCACCTGTTTCTAGTAGTGAATTGATGAGATTAGATACCTGTCACCCATCCAGACAATATTGTCAGTTTCAGGCCTCAAACAAGCATCTCTGTTCTGCTGAAGAAGAGACTGTTCCATGCTGAAAAACATGTCAAGCCTTTTTTTATTCTGGCAGGGATTTTCTTTGCCTTTTTATTTTATTTGCTTAAAAAATACAGATGTTAGGAATCTTTAAAATGGTTTCATGGAACAAGGATTAGTGCAGGCTGGAGGAGGGGTGCTGAAATACAGTAAGATTCCTATTTTTCAATTACTTTATTTTATACATATCCCCACCACACAAAAGTAAGCACCACCAGTAAAGAGTACAACCTTTTATTTAAATCTTCCTCTTCAATTTTGCAAAGAGGGTAAAGAAAAGCAAATAACCCAAAGACAACCCCAATGCTCGCAAACCTCCCACAAGTAAACACAGAACGTCCCCCCAACCTATTACAGAAATGGAGGTCCAAGAAATTGTTTTAATTTAATTTTTGTCAATTATGTGTTTTTAATATCAATTAAGTCCATATTTTCCTAGATGAGTTTCAAAAATATGTCAATTTCATAATTTTCAAAAAAAAATATTGTTGCCTTGACCCTTCAGGGAGAATTACATGACTTTTAGAAGTCTTTGTGTCAGTATAATTCAGGATAACACTCTTTTCAATTCTGAGTTAGAGGATTAGCCTGGTGCAGCAACAACTGTTTTCTGTCTATCAGCTGTTAAAGTTACTGGCTAAATGCAATGTGTAACTGGCTCATAGGCTAAAATGATGATTTCTCTGTAATTCTGATGGCAACTACATTAACTTGGAAGTCACTTGGCTCCAGTGGCATTCTGTTAGATGTTAAACTAGTGGAAAGACAATGTCTCCTGTAATAAGAATATCTAGTAGCAGACTGAACTAGTTTTGAATTTAATTACAAGACAGTCTAAAGAATTAATTGCTGCCATTTTAGAAACAGAAAATCTAGAGTATTTTAAAATAAATTATCAAATCTTTCTTTTTTGTCTCTCAGTAAAATTGTACTAGCTACTGATTAGGCATCTGAGTGCACAAAGAAAATTTTAAATATTGTCTACTTGAAATCACTTTTCAAATTCCAGGACACTAATATCTTGGGAAAATTAGAAAATTCAGATAGGTTATCTGGTTCAGGTAAAGCATTAGCTTTGATAGATATAGAATCCATAAAATTATACCCAAATAAGAAAGCAAATAAATAAATGAGTATATACACATACATGTATGTGAAATAAGGTTCTAGAATATATATGTCTTCCAGTTCCTCAACATGCTATAAGTAGTTCTCACTTTGTGTAGCCTATCAAATCTTATGTATAGAGAGCTAGCTTACAGGACCATGTCAGATATTTGATTGCTTTTGCACTCTTGGTGGTCTCCTGCAGCTTCCCTCCTACATTTACACTTTTCTTTTACTGAGACCATATGTGCTTCAGGTCACAACAATAAAGTAAATCAAGTTTAAGTTTCCTTCTGCTCTGGTCTCCCTCTGTTCTGCTGCTGTGTCAGAGATACGGAGAGCAAGCTGAAATATTTATATACCACACTGAAATGCAGAAAATTGCTCACTGAAATCCTTGGGAAAAGGAGACTCTTGCATTAACATACACCTGCACCACACGTCATCAGTCTTGTAAAATAATTTGTACAGTTGTACAAATAGATATCAGAGAGTTACTTTGCATCCAGTTTCCTGATCTGGTTTGTTCATAATTCCTATCTGCTCCATACAATAAAGTAGAATCAACATCATGCCTATCTTTGACATGATTCATTATGCAAGTTCTTAATTCATATCACCTAGACTTTAAATGTATAGACATAAAGTAGGTTATGAACATATTGGAGGTAAAGCTGCCATTTTTATTAAAGAGTGGTTGATACAATAAGTCACCTGGTAAAAAAAAAGGCATTAAATGGCACAGGGGCTTTTTGTAATCTTACTTTGATTAGTAAATTTAAAAATTAGTTTCACAAAGACTCATCTTTAAATAATAATTTTAGAAAGTAGTCACAACATAACTCAAAATATATCATTGTTAGTTAAATTTATCTGTTCGGTAATTTAGATTTTTAAGTTCTTGCCAGTATTACAACAGAGTGATGGACAGCATATCTATTCATAACAAGGTCTAGTATCGGCAAAAAAGTTAATTGGAGGAAATACTGGTAGTGCAAAGTAACTAGCTATAAAATAGATGAAAAAGACAAAATATTTTAAAATAATATAGTCTTTATTGACATATGTTAGACACGCAACAACAGAATCATCTAGTGTATATTGAGAGATAATTGATTAATCAATTGCAATATTTTTTTATGTCTAGTTCTTGATGTTTCCAGGGTAATGTATGTATTATAATTGTCAGTGATTTATATATTATTTACCTAAGTAACCAGTCACTAGGAGTATTTCATGTGAGTTTGAGTAGAGTATATCGCTACAGGCAAGTGTATTTTATGTGACTCTAATATTTTCATATGTCACACCAAATTTTGGGGTAGAGTAACAAGCATTTTACACGATGAAGAAAAAATTGTTATCTCTTCATGGACTACTGGGTAAATTGATAATTTTCTTTTCTTGAAATATTTCTACTCTACAATAATCATATAATAATAGTATTATCAGCTAAGCAGCCTTTGCTTGATTAGTCTGTTCTAAACACCTTAAACAATTAGGGAAAGTATAATATAAGATGTCTAGAAAATATTGTCGTCACAGGAATGCTCTTATCAAACTCCTAGGCCTACTTTAATTGCTTCTTTTTAACTATTTAACTTTCCTTTGACATGTTGAAGCGCTCTGTAGACAACTGTTTGAACTTAGTGAAAAGTGTCTTTTTTTCAAGTGTGTGTCAGGATGTTTTTATGCTGCTGATATGTGGCTGTCCTGTTTACTCTTCAAACAGTAAACACTGTATGGAAATCAAAAAGGTATATAAAAACATTTCACTTTCTAAAAAAGACCATATCACAGTATATCTCATTAACTACAACGAAATTAGGAATCTGTGGATTATTAAGGAACCATTCAAATCAGGTGCAATACGCATGCAAGATGTCTTAAGAAACTGATTTTCTGAAGTATAAGAATGACATGTCGAAGACTGTGATTTCTGAGACTCAAAAAAAGTGTAATAGTTTACAAACAAATTGCCTATGAATCCAACAGGCAGCTGTCTCTAAAAGCAGACATGTTTCTGTGCAGAGGCTCAAGTCTTTTAATTCTGTATTAGCAAACATATCTTCATCTTACATATTAGTTAAGACCTTTCCCACTAGAATTTAAAATATTACTCTTTAGATAATGCAACAGAAATCTTAAAAATATTATTTTTATTAAATTTTTTAAAATAAAATGTAGATAAATCATATTAAAGAGAAACATACCTAGAAATTACGTACTGTGAAATGTTGATTCTTTCCTAATAACCCTTGACTATTATATTAACTAAATATAATAGTAGACAACATTATCATAGCTCCTTCTTCCTAAAATAATGTAGGTATTGCAATTAAGTAGCAGTATATACTTCAGTGCACTGAATATAAAATTTTGTAGAGCTACAGGTGGAATCACTTAGACGAGTTAGTACAACACTCTGAAACTACTGAAACAAAATGGGAGTAAGGAAAAACAAACTTTTCTGTTGTTTTTTTTGCCAGGAGAAGAGGGATTTTGGTTCATCCTAACTGCAATTTACAACACAGGCATACCCTAAATTGGTCATCTAGAGCAGGTTTATAACAAATGAAAAGAAATAGCCACTTTTAGGCTTTGATATATCTTACCCTCATATTCAGGCCTAAAATGGGTCACATAAATTGAACACTAGATACCCTTTTTTCCTTGTATTGACCACTCTCTCAGTTAGAAAATATTCTCAGGTATATGTTTATTTTATACATGTCTGAAGTCATCTTTAAGGCAGATTATTTTCATCATGCGTTCCTCTGCTAAATATTCCCTCTCTCCTGCTCCCTCCCCCCTGAAAACCAAAAATTGGTGAAAGAAAACCCGTTACTTTTATGCCCATTTTTGTAGTGATGGCAAGCAATTTTCTTGACAGGCTATGGGTAGAGAATTTTTGTACCAAGCTTACATATATTCACACAATAATGAATAAGGGACTCAAATTACATTATTGCAGTTAAAATATGTTTTTCCAATGTAGTATTAACTGCAACCTTTTAAATAAATATATAGTTCCTATGAAGAACAAACAAATGCAGTTCAATGAAAGATTTAATTTCATTATGCTTCGTTATAATTTAGAAATTGCTGGAACACATATCGTGCTTTTGTTAATGTAGTAGAAAAATACTGACTCCTCCTCCTCTCTCAGCACACCCAATTGTCCTGATTGTACAAGCCACATAGTGTCAAGTTATTTCTTATTAGCCTGATATAGAACTGGGATTCAAGTACCTGTACGTGACATGAAATCAACGTAAGCTGCTAAAAATTAAAGGACAAGTCAGAGCTGTTCTACTTTGTGTAATTAACAGTTGGAGCCATAGCTTCAGTCTGACTCATATTTCCCAAGCAAGTATCTTAATCACTGGTGTATAGAGGCAATCACTCATTTGTTCTGGCCCAGTGAATATTTATTTATTTAAAGTGGAACAGCTCCAACAAGAAAGGCAGAGACTGATGTAGTGTGTTTTAGTAGTAGGGCAATTACATAACAGAATTTATGTTAGTCAATAAATCCCTGCAACAGGGAATCACAAGATAAAACTATTACAAAAAGTCTCAGTCATACATTTAGACAGTTGGCAGTTCTGAGAAATGGCACTGTAGCTGAAACATAATTCTCTTTAAAAACATACTCCACCAGAAATGAAAAAAATAGTTCTGTTTACACTGGTATTTTAGACACAAAAATACTGCACTGCCTCTTTCTATGATCTCTAACCCACCAAGAGATGACATAAGATGGGACTTGGACAGTGGTAATGATGTGGTGCCTAATCCTGAGGGAAAAAAAGATAACTGAACAAAAGAATGTAATTTTCTTATATTCAATATTTTTTTGTCTATTACATCCCTAGCTCTTGAGAACATAAGACTATCTTTTTCTCTTTCTATAGTAATAAAGTTGTGCCAGATCACGTTGTTGATGCTTTAAATACTAAGGTATCATAAATAATGTTTTTTGCTAATCTACATTAGAAAAAATAATGGACTGTTATGAAACTTTACAATATTTGTAAGAATCATAGCCCTCTCCATTTAAATTATTGACATTTATTTTAAGAACTAAAAATTGTTAATAATAGAAAAATTGTAGAGAAAAAACAAATTTTGATTAATAAGCATGAGTATCTGACAAATAAAGAGTTTTTATTGCTTATTCAAGTTTCCTTTTCTGCAAGCAAAATATTTTTTGTGTAAGAGGAAGGGAATAAAGTAATTCACTATATATCCTTTGTTTAACATGCAATTTCAATGTTTTTGAAAAAATGTTTTTGAAAAATAATGTATAATTTTTACAGTAAGAGCAGAATTTTCTTAAAAAAAAAAGCATAACCAAAACAACATAGCAGACTTCTCCTCAGTTTAGTATGTTATAGTTATATAAATAATTTCAGGTAAATCAATGGAAACATGAATTTTTATGAAATCTGTGAACAATATATATTTTTATTCCTTATGTCTATGCTTACTGCTTATTTCACATGACATTCAAACCTTGAACTTCCAGTTTTTTGGGTTTGGGTTTTTTTGGTGCAAATTTAATATTAATTACATCCATTTAGGATAGATATTTCCTTCTACTATGCAGAATACCTGATATATATTGAGAAAGGTGTCAGAAATAAAAAGTACTTAGTCTCTGGAAATCAATCCACATTGCATGATTTTCATAAATGTCTCAATTAAACATAAAGAAATATGCAAAGAAACTTAATGTACCATGGAGAGAGCTATACAAAAAAGATGAGAGAAAAATGTATTACTTTCAATGTAAGCATGCTGGTTCTTGTAAGCTACTACAGCATCTGATGATGTCAGAATGTAAGAATAAAGAAAATTATATTTGGTACATATTTTAATAAAGCTGATGTGTATTACTGACATGCTAAAGAAAAGGCGCTTGATAAACAGGTTTATTTCCTGTTTTTTCCTATTAGCAAGCTTTTCAGGTGACATAGAACTGCATGGATAATGCAGGGATTTCAAGACCACAGGATGATGCTGTAATTTGTTACATAAGAGTGAAAGTTGATGGTTATGAAGAAAGCATTTAGAGATATGTCAGGTAGTGACCACATCTGTGAGCTGGAGTCAGTTAACTGAACAACAATATAACATCGAAGGAATGATGGCATGGGCAGCACCAGGCAGTATTAATGCTAGAATAATTCTACAATTTTGTCTTCTAATTCCTCACTAAGAGTGAAGTAGAATGTGTATTTATGGGTATATTAACATGTTTAATGACATCACCAATGGTTTGTTTCTCCTTCTCAATGTCAAAGATTCAATTTTCTTGCAATGTACGCTGACCATGGCCCAACATCTGCTCTTAACTTTCCATCCAACTTTGGCAATTGAGGGCACTGACCTAGTCTGAGTGCTCAGATGCTCTTTACATTGCTATAAGCAAGCTTTTAAGGAGCTTGATCATTTTGGACTGCAAATCAATTCAAAAGGAGGATGGAAGCTGTTGAAGACTGGAGTATTGGAGGTAGGAGTCATTTAACAGGTGATTTTTAGAAAAGTTGCTGTCATTCAAACAGCATTTGAGGAGCTACTAACACTCACAGGTCATTAATCTGGCACACAGGCTCACCTACTAGAGCCTTTCTACACAGCTCCAGGTAATATTTCAGTGGCCAACTGTATGCCAGTATTGCTCTGAAAGATTTGCATTTTCCTATCATGTTAATTTATCACACAGTGAGCTTTTCGTTCAGTCAGCTGTCTAAAGGGAATCTTGCTTGTAGGGGGAAGTTGTGACAGTCATGTGCTTATGATGAGGGAAAGTATATCACCAAAATATATACAAATTTAAAGCCTTAGATTGTCAGGCTTTAGGGTTGGTTTCAATCTCGTTACGGGCAGCTAAATCTGGTTACACACTTTGTAACTTCAGGCACCTTTATGAGAGTTGTAATTTAAAAGCAGCTTATAGAGACAAAGGAGGTAAATAGGCAGTGTCAGCCGGTGAATCAGACCTCTAGAGTTCTCTATACTCAGCTGCAGGTTGAAGGAAGGTAGGCAAGGACAGTCCTAACCAAGGCACATTATGTTATTCCTAGACATGTGGTGAATGTCTGGTACTTAGTTACTCCTGTGGGTTAAGCCACGACACTGTGCCACATTGTATTTATGGGGGGAAAAAAGGTAGCCCTATCTTTCCACATCTTTCTCTGCTTCTGTGAAAATTTCAAAGATAGGGAAAGAAAAGACTTATTAGTAACATACATAACTTTTAATCTTTTGGATTTGTGTATCCAGTACATTTGTCTTTAAAAAGTATTCTAGTATTCCTCCAGTCTACTTCACATCATCTGACTTTTCGTTAATGTCATCTGCCTGGTTCTGGATCATGTATGAAATATCCCTGTTAATATGGCATTTGACAAATGCACGTTACCTTTAAACACAGCTTCTTCTTCACATAGTATATGACTGTATATGGCAAACACCACATCTTATACTTAATTCCTGAAAGCTTTTCTTACAAAGGAAAGGATGAAGTAAAGAAAACTGATTATTTCAGTTTTCTCCATGTCATGTTCCAAGTTGGTCCCCTTTCCCCTTCAGCAGCTGGCGTTCATTTTCCCTAGTTTTTCTTTTGCTGCTGCTGTAGCTGTAGAAGCCCACCTTGCTGACCTTCACATCTCCCAGCAGGTTTATGTCCAGATGGGCTTTGGCTTCCCTAACTCCATCCCTCCATGATCAGACAATGTCTTTATACTCCTCTAGGACTACATGTCCCTGTTTGCATATCCTGCATGCTTCCTTTTTATGTTTCAGTTTAATCAGGAGCTCCTTGCTCACTCATGCAGTCCTTCTGCCACTTTTCTTTGACTTGCTACACATTGGGTTGGACCATTCTTGAGCAGAGAAGAAATGATCCTTGAAAAACAACCATCTCTCCAGGATACCGCTGCACTCTCAGCTTATTGAATATTGTGACTAGCATCTTCCACACACTTAGGCAGACTAGCTCAGCACAACCGTCACGTATCAGCTATTTTGGGTTATAAGTCTAAAAAAATGCAATCAATCATCAACGCTTGCTCTGATAAGTCTATCATCATCCAGCTTCCACCATCACAAATTATATCTCTTATAATATATCTCTTTTCCTAGGAGAAATGATTGTGAAGTTGCTTTTATTTTTGTTTGTCTGTGTATTCTTTGGTTCCTTTGTTTCTGTTACTAATTACATTGTTTCTTAAAGTGTGTTCTGTCCTCTAGCTTCCAGAAATACCATAATGAAAAATACTTTGTGGACTTATATATACCAAACTGAGAGGATAGAGCATCCTCCACTCAGAAAGAACAAAAGGAAACTTTCAAATTATATTTTGTGCCTCTTGATGTAACCTTGAGATCATGATATTTATGAGCAGCTACCACTATTTAATACTTTGGAACATATATTTTTGACAAGATGACTTGGAAAAATGTACTATGTATTGTATCCATCCCTGCACTGTACAAGGTTAAAGATTTAACCCATTTCTTCAATATTACACACAGTTTTATCTTAATTTAAAGCATCCATACTTTAGCCTCAAAACAGTGCATTTCAAGCACACTTGTCCTTGATTTTGTCCCTTTTAATGTTTTTCCCCCTTCTATCATGGCAAAGCAAAAGCTGAAAAATGAATGTGAATAGTATCTCATCTCAATTTACTTTCATTTACATTACATTTCATGTATCAGTTTGGAAGGCATTTAAAATCAAGAAATTATAGACTAACTGACAAGTCAAGGGAAGGACATTAGCTCAGAACATGTTGACTACTTATTGCTAAAAATCAGAATGAAATTTATAGGGAGTCAATGAAAGCTGTCTGAAGAAAGTCTCTGGTCATATACTATCTCCCATTTTACTACCTCCTGTTTTTTTCCCCCCCTCAAACAGTATGCTTCCAGTACTTTTTTCATTTTCATTCCTAGTTTCAACTAACTCTTTCTCCCTTTTAAAAAAGCATCTATTTCTTTCCTGTTTCATCTCTCTCACTCTTTTTTATTAATGTGTTGCCATGTAAGCTAGGCAAACGAATTCTTTTTCCCAGCATTCAAAATGTACTTTCCAATTAGATTGCGTGCTACCGGGCATCTAAATTTAATATTAGATAAATTAGTTAAGCATTTTGAATTACAGGAATAAAATAGTACCAAAATATATTTAATATGAATGTTCAAGAAAACCCTGAAGAAACATTTTAATCAGCTAGCTCTGGTCATGCATGGCCAATTAAAATACTTCAAATTAACCATCTTCAGTCCTTCAAAGTGAGATGAAAACTTGGTCTTCTGAATTTTTACACATGAAATAATAAGCTTAGGATCAGTGGCCTATAGAAAGAGACAGAAACCTGAGGACATCTACCACTGATTTTGGATAATGAATCTACTGTCACCAGAAGCGAGATTTAAACAATTTGATGCTAGAAAGTTGAACCAGTAAGGACAAAAGAAACCTTTAATTTTACTGTCTTGAGAAAAATCAGCAGTTCAAAGCATTTTTTGTGTCTAAGCTTAAGATTAATCTATTTTTTTTAAGAGAGTTTATTCATTTACAGAGAGAAGGAGAAGAAAGGGAGACCTAATGCAGATTTAGATTTATCCTGGGTTCTCTCTGCCTGGTTGGATTTAGCCTTTACAGTTCACAGTGTTTAATATCAAAGTTCAGACTATATTTTTTTCATTTCCTTTTCCAGGCAATTTAGGGGATAAGGAAAAAATAAAAAGCCTTTTAATGTTTAACAGACTCTAGGCATAGAGTCACTGATGAGACACAGGCATTTCTAAAGAGCTTTTCAGCCCACCAGGATCTGAGTTGTTCCCTTAAGCCATATATCTCTTGCCAATACTACAAACTGAACTTTGACAAACAGATTTCTAATTTAGTCTTGTGCTTAATTCAGGTGGGATTAAGCAAGGCCATTATGCTTCTTTGCATCTTCTTTGTTTTGTTCTTTGTTTGTAGGGTCTTTCATTTACGCAGACATAAACAGTGAACTACAATGTTAGCTACCTATATGAAGAGGAAAAGGAAGGTGGCGCTCCTGAGCATTTGCCTCAGATGCACAACATCAGAANTTTTAAACCAGTTTATGTCATTAATCTGGCTAAAAGCAGGTCTGTTAAATCAACAAATCAACAGAGCTGGGAGTGCCTGCTCAGGCACATCTCAGTGCTCGAGAATCTCAATCCCATTTACTGCTGCTGATGTTGCACCAAACACTGAATGTGATGTTAACATGGTTTGGTACTTCAGCTTCAGTCTTTGCTGCTAATATTCCTGAATATTCACAGGACTCTCAGTATGAAGGTATACCTAGTATTGGTGGCATTTCTTCGTATTGGACTACTTTATCTCCTGTATTTACTTTCTCTTTTTCAGCACCGTATCATTTCAATGGAGAAATTGTTCACCAATAAGGTGAAAGAGTTAAGTGGCCAAGTACGCACACTAAAATAAATAACTTTGGAAAAAGACTGATTGCACCAAATGCATGCAGGGATATATTAAATGGTATATAAAATTGTCCTCATGCAAATTACATTATAGTTTCAATAAAGTTTTCTATCTGAAAGCCTCCTGATTGATTTACACTTCATGTTTAGGACAAGGTTGAGCAAGGCTACAATGATGATTATTTAATCTATCTCTTTTGTAGATAGAATAAGACACCTGCTTTTGTTGGACAAAACGTTAAGTGTAAAAAGCTGAAGAATTTTAATTATACCCTACTATTAAACAAAAAAAAATCCCTTTTTTGTATAAAACTTACTTCACTAGAGGTGTTTTCTGCAACCTTCCGAATATTATCTTAAAGAAATGTCAATGATTAATTACATAAGAGTTTGGCAAAATCATTAAAAGCTTAGCTTGTAGCAAAAACTGATTGAACACTTATGCCCAGGAAAATTACCATATTGTCAGTCAGGTCTGTGGAACTATAGAAACTTCCTTATTTATCAGAAAATTTCTCTCTGCAACTACAGTGTTTTGGTAGGGACATACATCACATTGAATAAGCTTTAAACCACAAAAATTTTAGTGGTTTTAACCAATATTCCCAATCTATAGAAAACAGAACAAGGAAAATATGATACTCTTTTGATAACTTTGCAAAATTATAGAATAGTCAACTTTATTGAAACTTAATAGTTTCAACATAAAAGATAAATTAGCTGACATAAGACAGGTCCTCAATATACTGAGTGAGATAGTAGCAAATTTATGATTATAAGAACACAAAATAATTATTTTTTTAACTAAAGTTACCAAAAATATTAAAGGAAACATTTGTAACAATAAAGAAATAAACATTTAAAGTCAGAGGGCTAATTCTGAAATAGTAGTAGGATTGAAATTATCTCTGAAACAAATTAGAGAGATGAAGAAAGGCTGAATTTTCAGGCTGAGAAAGTTGTGGCTGTTCAGCCTGGAGAAACCTGCATGGAAACCTCATAGCATCTTCCAGTATCTGAGGGGGGCCTACAGAGAATCCAGAGGGGGACTCTTAGTCAGGAACTGTAGTAATAAGTCAAAGAACAATGGTCCAAACTAATAGTGAGGAAATTCAGGTTAGATATTAGGAAGAAAGTCTTTACTCTGAGGGTGGTGAGACAACGGAACAGGTTGCTCAGGGAGGTTGTGAGTTCCCCAACCCTGGCAGTGTTCAAGGCCGGGTTGGATAAGGCCTTGAGCAACCTGGTCTAGTGGTAGGTTGTCCCTGCCCGTGGCAGTGGGGGTTGGGACTAGATGAACTTTAAGGTCTCTTCAAAACCCCTTAACATTCTATTATTCTATGATTTCATGAGGGATTATTAGGATTTTTTCCAATTCATTTTTTCTTTCTTCCCGTTTTTTAAAATTAACTATCTCTTTCCATGGACATGGTAGAAAGAACACAAATACATATTGCTGAGACAGAACAGTTGAAATGTGTCAAATTATCATCAAAGTCAGCAGAGTTAATGCAGATCCTCTTGTGGTAGAAGTGAGATTCTTTTACAAAAATTAAAAGTGTGTGAGATTGAAACACTAGGAAATGGAATGCAGCTGTTAAAAGGTGTCATAGGAAAGGCCAGGAGAGGGACCTACACTTGGTGAATCAGAACATTTACAGTATACCCCAGTGGAGAGGTTTTGTCAGATGAAACAGATGGTGAACTTTCAGAGTTTTGTCTGAGTTAAAAGCCATATTAAAAAACTGTGCAAAGAAGATAATTATTTCTTTAAGTTCTCAAACCTTTCTATGTTGTTCAGTTAAAAGAATGATATTCTCTACTTTATTGCAACCAAAAATTCACACAGGCAAAAAAACCTCTGTTTTCTGCACTTTATAATAAAAGGCACTGATTTAATAAAGTTCTGATCCTGTTGTGCCTTTTATGTTGCTCTCCCACAGAATGGTGGAGTGGCTTTGCTAGGAGGCAGCTCCTGAGATCACCAGTTCAACCGGCCTGCTCAGACCAGTGTCAGCTACTGGTTGCTCAAGATCATGCCCAGTTGGAGTTTAACTATCTCTAGGGATGTAGATTCCACAAAAAACACGGCTTGATTTGACCACTGTCACAGTAATAGAGATTTTTTTTCTTTTGTTTAAATAGAATTTCTTCTATTTCAGTTGTGCCCCTTACCTCTTTTCCTGTCACTGAGGGCATCACTGAGTAAGTCTTCTTGTCTCAGGGACAAATGTTCATTTTGGCATTCACCAGGACCACTAGCTGGCTTTCCAGAGCTCCTTTCCACCAAGTTAGCCCCCAAAGAATCAGCATGGGTGCATGATCCCATCATCACCAAACCTGTGAAGGATGTGTTTGGGCCCATCATCCAGGTGACTAATAAAGATGTTAAACAATATTGGCTAAAGTGCCAACCTCTTCTAGGCTCCCACTAGACTTTGTGCTGCTGCAATCCTTTAAGCCCAGCAGCTCAGCCAGTTTCTAGTCCCACTTCCTGTGGTTCACCATTTTTACTTTAAGCATGTTTTGTCAGCCAGCATCAAAAGTCCTTGTTAAAGTCAAGATAAAAAATATCCACTGCTCTCCTCTCATTTTATCCTTCTAGTTAGTTATCTCCTTCTAGAAACTTCAGATTTGTCAGGTGCATGCAAAAAAAAAAAAAAAATCACAGTAATTTTCTTGTCCTTCATGTGTTTGTAAACATGCATGATGAATTGCTTGACCACCTTTCCAGGGTGTCAAGAGGATGGACCAGGCTCTGCTTGGTAGTGCTAAGCAATAGTGCAAGAGGCAACAGGCAGAAACTGATTCATAGGAAGTTCCACTTGAACATGAGGAAGAACTTTATTGTACAGGTGACTCATCCCTGGAACAGGTCGCCCAGAGAGATTGTGGAGTCTCCCTCACTGGAGATATTCAAGACCTGCCTGGACACAATCCTGTGCAATGTGCTCTAGGATTACCTGGCTTGAGCAGGGAGGTTGGACCAGGTGACGCACTGCGGTCCCTTTGAAAGTGACTCATTCTGTGATTCTGCAATTCTGTGTATTACATGATGTTACAATGAATCAAAGCAGTAACGCTGATATTTCTTGCAGTTTTTATGTGAATGATTTCTGATTTATACTTATTGCTTTTAATACTATGGATCATAATTGTCATAAATTACCCTTTGAACATTTGACAGCAGTTATATTGTGCTAAATATGAAATATCCATGAGTCTTCTTCAATTAATAAATTAGTTGGTATTCTGTGGTGAAACTGCATATTTGCTTCCTGATCTCTACAGATCTCCTACAATGGATAGAACTAATGGGGCCAGATATAGAGTGGCTTTTGCCTACTGCATGGATGAGACAATTTAAATGGCAACGTGTATCAGATCTGGAGGGTGTTGTGTGCTTAAGAATCAAAATTTGAAGTTTTAACCTACTTGATTCTCACACACCCAGTTGTTCTCCTTTCACCTGCCCACCGACCCATAACATTATGTTCTGTAGGTCTTGAATTCTCTTTTCATGAGACCCAGGCAAAGGGTTCTGGGAAGAAAGTTACTGGGAAAGAAGTTAATGACATACAGCTGCTTGCAGCTGTCAGTCTTGCCATTACCGGCCAGGGTCTTCTCCTGTCATCTTTTTCCATGTTACTCCCCAGTGTACAAGAACTTTCTCTACTTTCATGATCTTCCCTCCAGCTAGGATGTTTGTGGCCTTCTTTTTGGGTCCCCTACTGAAACCACATTTTTTCAGCACCGGCTCTTTATAGATCCCACAGAAACAAAGTATGTGATCAGATTCCTGTTGTTTATATGTAGTTTCCTCTCATGTCTACTTTCTAAGTGGAGGACTCAGGACATGCCCATTTTGCTTACTCCAGATGTTATTAGAGCAAACAACCTAGCCAATACCAGTGACAACTAGAAAGTACCAGGTTTGTCCTGAGAGTTTAAAAGTTCCATCTGGGGTATTCATCCCCATCTTCACAGATTGCCCATTGTCTGCTGCCTGTTTGCATTGGCAACACATAGACCTTTTCATCTATGACACTGTGTGGTTCAGGGTAATCAACTTAGATGTACATATCTACATTTCATCATTTCATCAGCTCACCCTTTCATATGAATGGTGATATTCAGAACAGTTGACAGCTTTTTTTTTCCTATAAAACATAAAGGAAGCTATCTAATAGGCAATATGTAAAAAAAGTCAGGTAACTTTTGTTATTAAAAAAAAAAGGAGGCAAACAGGTACAACTGAATTTGATTTGATTCCTAGAAATAGCCTTCATTTTAAAATTTTTTAAGAGGATATGATACCAGAAAAAATCTGAAAATTATGTACCTTTGTCTGTAATGTAATACAGATTCAATAGTCAAGACCTATTGGTCTTGGCTTGTGTGTTTAGTCTAGGCCTAGACACCTCTCTACTTAAAGGAAATACATCTCTGAAGCCTGATTCATCCCAAAAGTCTTAGGAGGAGATAAAACTTTTTGTGCTGGTTTTGGCTGGGTATAGTTAATTTTCTTCACAGTGGCTGATATGGAGCTGTATTTTGGATTCATGAGGAACACAGAGTTGATAATATAAAGATGTTCTTTATTATTGCTGAGCAGCGCTTACACAGAGCCAAGGCCTTTTCTGTTTTTGTACTGCCATACTGGCCAGGAAATTGAGGGTGCATGGGAGACTGGGAGGAGACACGGAGAGGACAGGTCACCTCAACTGTCCAGAGGGATATTCCAGACCATATGACATTGTGCTCAGTAAGGAGAAGAAGGAGGAAAGGGGGAACATTTGGGTGATGTTTTTTGTCTTCCCCAGTAACCATAACACATGATGGGGCCCTGGTCTCCTGGAGCAGGCTGAACATCTGCCTGCCCATGGTAGCCGTGAATTAATTCTTTGTTTTTCTTTGCTTGTTGCTGCAGAGTCAAAGAATGGTTTGGGGGTTGGAAGGTGTCTTAGTTTAAGACAGTTTACAGGGCAGAAACTCCAAAATTAGCTATCTCCTTTTAGTTTTAAGCGCTTCTCCAATAAAGAGAGACAGATACGAGAAGATATAAGTGAAAAATAACAGTTTAATAAAAAGAAAACAGCAACAACCAAGATAACAGGAAAAACTGCTAGATACAAAGGTGCTGAGATGCCTGGTCCCCTGGGAACAAAGAAAATAAGA
Organism: Ploceus nigricollis; assembly: GCA_013399945.1. NCBI lineage: Eukaryota > Metazoa > Chordata > Aves > Passeriformes > Ploceidae > Ploceus > Ploceus nigricollis. The sequence continues at coordinate 173,556 of VXBC01004207.1, forward strand.
TGGCAGCCAATGTAGCCACCCACATGGCCCAGAGGACAAAGACAAGATGGCAGAGGAGCTCCCTACTCTGGACCACGCTGCTGCGAGAGAGGACAAAGGAAAACAGAGCAGAAACTGAGCCTCTGCAGTTGCAAAAACTTAACCCTCACCCTCTACATGCACACAAACAACCAAGGACAAAACCCGGAAAATATTTTTGTTCAAAAGACTGATGTTGCCCAGAAAATGCTGGTAGAACAGTTACAGGATCCTACTTCTTCTCAGCACAGTGCAGCTGGAAGTGAGGGCAGTGGCTGAAAAAACTTGTGGAGAGAGGGTCTGACCTCTCCTTAGCAAACGGAAGCAGCAACAGTGAAGGTGCTGCATAATTCTCCAAAGTCCAGGAAGAACAAATAACTTTTGCCTTGTGCCACCTCACAGCAGCTGGCAAGTGGCAGAACGAAAAACAAATACCCAAGAAGCAAAGATGCTGAGAAATCTGTCAGAAGCAAGTTTGGTTTGTGAAATGAAGCTTCTCAGGTAGAGACTCAGACCTCGCCAAGACAACTCCCCAGAAGCCTGGAGAGAGCACCTGTTATGTATTTTTAAAAGGACTCTGCTCTCCTGTCTGTGAACTGGAGTGGAAGACACAGGTTCTGCTTCTCAGGTTGCCGAGACTTAAAGCGACAGTGAAACAGACTGCATGGATTGACGTGGAAAAAATATGCAATACATTATTTTGGGTGACCTAGGTCACCTAGGACAGAAGAGACCTTAGATCATCTAGAGCCAACCCCACTGCCATGGGCAGGAGCACCTTCCACTAGACCAGGTTTTTCAAAGACCCATCCAACATGGGGCCCTGTCCATATGTAGGGAGAGGATGGAAAAAGATAGCAAAGAAGGAGATTAAACAGCAACTACAGAAAGAAGGCTACTCAAACTTGCATGTAAAACCAGAACTGATGACCCTGTAGTAGTTCAAACTACCGGAAATGCTTGAAAAATCCTCCATATAAACTACTTAGTGAATCTGATTCAGAGAAAAATAAAGGATACACAAAATGCCTGATGAAAGAGAAATACAAAGATTGTGCAGGGCCAAGTTAAGCTAGGTATGAAATGTTCCTAACCAGAACTCTTTACATAGAGGAGAAACTAAAAGGAGGAACTAAGCATATAAATCTTTGTGGAAATGGGCTGGAATTTTTAGGGAATCTTTAAAACAGAAAAGGATGGGGACAATTGTGAAAAGGACTGAGTTAACAGTGTAAAATGTAGAAATGCAAGCTTCACGGCTGCATGAAATGCTTCAGCCATTTAATATAATATTATACCCCATTTCATAAAATAACAAACCATAGTATAAGCTAGTCTTAGGGTATTATGCTTATCTCTTTTTCATGACATAAAGCCACACTGATGTTCAGCCTGCTAGAAATGTCAGAGTCTTAAAAACAAACACCAAACAAAGAATAAACCAGCCCAACAAAGAGTAAGCAAACAAAATAGCTTATTTAGAAATATGTGAGATACATACATGTAAATGAAAGTAAAAATTAAAATGCAACAGACGTGCAAATAAGTCATTCATTTGGAAGGAAAATGATAAGCAGCAAATGAACTACATGAAATAAAGTTTAGGAAAGATAAGAGCACCAAAGATACAGCAGAAGAGGAATCTAATAAAATGATATTCTATTCATTGTAAGATTTTTACTTACTTATCGATAAATGGAAATCCAAAAGGTCTTTGTGAGGAAATGTTTTAATAGCTGATAAGTAGCAAAACTCCACTACTATTGTTTCACTGTTTATAAGGCTGAAAAGTACTTCCAGCAAAAGTATTAAACTGTCAGGTTGTTTTATTTACAACGGCTTCCCATTTATATAGGGTTTAGGACCAATCCTCTTAAAGAAGGCAATTTTCCTGTTTTCCTGTTCCTTCCAATGACCTGATGAGCACGGCCATATCATGCTCAGCCTTGGGAGGCAATTACAACTCAGATCCAAGGCCCTGTTGCTCTGCTGTCTTCTTGCTCCAGCAGCAGGGTATTAACTCTGGACTGCAGTAGAATTCAACACAACTGCTGCTCATGACCAACTCTGTAATTGAATCTCTGCCTCCATTTGTTTACTAAGAAAACACAATCAAAAATGATTGCTACACTGACAGCTATGAAAATGGCTGGGCAGCTGTGGGTGTTGTGTAAATGGACTAATCTACTTACATGTGGTCATATCTGGAATGCTATGCTATATAACTGAAACTAGGGGAGGCGGTTCTTTGGAGGTTTTTTCAAAACGCTAAGTAGAAGGTGAGATACATATATATTTCTCAAGTTATTCAAATTCATAAGAATAGAGAAAGTTAATTTTTAAAGAGCATTGTCTTCTCTGGGTATTATTTGAAACACTCATGCTATTTATTTAATAATATTACACTCACCTGTTCAGTCTCCTGATGTATTTTCCCCACATAGTCATGGCAGAACTATATATTTTTTTCTCTTTCTTCATAATGTAGCTTTTTTACTTTAAGGCTTTCAGTGGTTAATGCCCAGTTAATAAATTTCTGGAGATTTCTACCCTTCTGTAAATGACATCACCAGGCTTTTTATTGTCTTCTTAGAAAACAAATCATACTTCCAGCCAGTGCTCATCACTACTGAAACAGGATGTGCTCTGTGTCTGCAGGTTGGAGCTGTAATTCATATTCAGTTTGACAAATGTCAGAAAACATTTTTTATTAGCACATAGAGCATATACTGTTAAGAATTAATACAAACTGTTATTCAGCAAGTCAGAAGCAGTCAGTTTTTTGGCCTGAGAAGGGAGTAAAAATTCAACATTTAATCTAGGACAATAGCACACTTATCCAGATAAACAAAACAAATACTCAAACAAACCTAAACAAAAACCCACAAAAATTATAACAATTTTATAATTATATTTGAAAAAAAATTAATTAAAATAATGTGCCTACCTTACTTTCTTATAACAGGGATTATATTGCAAATTACCAAAGGACCAGTGCTTCAAAAAGATACATAGGGCAAGTAAAGCATGAAGTGAAGAAAAATACAAAATCTGAAAGAGGATGAAGGTCTCTTTAAAAGGTTCCTTCATTTACCAGATGTAACTTCATTCCTGGATTTATCACAATGAGACCCAGCATCAGACAACGAATCCTGAAGCTAGACAGTGCAGCAGAGCATGCTAATTAAAGATAAATCATATCTCACAATAAAAGTCTCAGTCTTCCCAAGGTGCTGTTATATATAGTACTTTTGTGATTATTTTTTTCCACTGGCTCAGACAACTGAACACAACAAAATATTATTATGGTTTATAAGAAAGTATTTAATTTCTTTTTCCTAAATAAAAAAGATAATACATGTTCTGGTCAATCCAGTAGCTGTAAGGTGAAGGTCCTGAAAGACAATGAAGGCCATACTGAAATTTAGTCCCTCATGATGGTGTACAGAAAGACAAAATCTTGAGTAGTGTCATGTAAGCACACCTCTAAGTGCAGAGATTTGACTGACCTAGAAGGTGCACACATTCCTGGAAAGTTTTGCAATCCACTCTGTGGTCTCTGCAGCTGTGTGTACACAGCAAGCACTGGTTGTATTAATGTTTGCTATGGTGATGAAGGAGCAAATGCAATCTATTGGTCTTGTTGCAGTTAGAGAATTTAGCTCTAAAAGCATGAACTTCCTTCCTGAAAAGGTAAAGATAGGTCTGTTACAAAGACTTTGTTTTAAAATGTTAGTCTATCCATATTCCTTATAAAGTATAAAAAAATTGTTCTTCACATATTTCAAATTGTGAAACTCAGATTAAAAAATATAATACAAAAGTAGATTTAAGCAATCTGGTTTTATTTTCTATTCTATTTCTATCATCGTTTTTATTTTAGAGTCTTGTTTACAAGAATTATACAGTAAATAGTCAATCAGTCTACATATATACTTAATAATTAAAAGTCATAGATATATTTAAATAGAAGGATCAGGGAAGGGAAGGGAAGGGAAGGGAAGGAAAATATGACTAGTTCAATAAAGAAATGAAAAGCAATTCTCAGAATTCTCAAATTTCCTGAAAGATCTGAAATCAGCTATTTTATTATTATTGGGATTTCATCAGGCTGCTAACATTTCATTTATGAAAAATATTTTCTTATGATAATGATTTAATTCTCTCATTCTTTGCTGATCTATCTATTCTGATTATAAATTACTTGATACAAGTATGAGTTCTTCCTGTGAGTGCAGATCCTCACTCCTAGAGACCCCTTGGGAACCTTGAAATTATATATTTTTATGTAAGGACAGTTGGTGTATCCAATAAGGAACTTTAGCAAACTTAACTTTTTTTTTTTCTTTAAAAGAAGGGTTTTAAAAAGTCTTGGTAAGTATATATTCCTTGCTATGAAATTGTCCTTTTCAGTTCACTGAGATACTAAACTACTGTAGCACTTTAAAATATTTTCCCCTCTAAAAGGTAATATTCAAGCAGAAAAGAGTTAATATTTTGATTAATGAAAGAAATAAAGCAATTTGCTTCAGTACATGTAGTCTCTGCTGAAAATTTAATATGCACACATGAAATCTCCCACTCAGAAAATATCAAAATTTAACAAATAGTGAATCTACTGTTACATTGAAATAAATTTTCATTAAAAAAGAGTAACCAGCAGCTGAGCTCCCAAATAAAATGATTTACCTTGAATATCCTTCCAAAGCAGTCCTACAGGAACTGAGAATTTAATAAAATGTTATTAGATTAAACTTTATTCTTTGAAAACAGATACTGAATTACATGGGACTCTGATTGTAATCATCTGTTATAAAGACATGTCAAGGCAACCAGCTGCCTCCAGGAAATGTAAGACCAGAGGTAGAGCTGCTTTATATGAAAAAGCCAGATTATAGTATTGCAGAGAAGAAATAATTTTTGTGAGGAATTAAGATGTCATTTTTGACTTTTATAAAATTGCTTACAATGTGTTCACTGTGCAAACTCTATTTTTCTTGGTTTGGACATACACTTTTCAGTGGGATTTTCTACTGTAAACATGTGCCTACTTTAAATGAGACTTATTATGACACCATTAAAAAAAAGGGAAGCATAGATATGACCAGTACAATGCACTGATACTCCCCTGGAGATGACAGTGGAAAATCTGCAAAAAACCTACACAATATAAGAATTAGTGCTTCAGTCAGTTGACTTTTTAAAAACAATTTGTTTTTTTCCAGATGTTAAAATTAATGTGCCCCAACATTTCCCGATATGTTAATTGAAAAAACAGTTATATTTTTTTTAATTGATAACATTGTTAAAAGTTAATAAAAATTAAGGATAATCTGGATTCAATTTGCTGGTCCATCTAAAGCATATAACCGAAGAACTGTGCTATGAGTAAGGCGTGAGGAAAGAGAATACATTTCAGAAACTGACCGAGACACACCACATCATGTCCATCCATTCTTCCTTGTCCCTATGGACAAGATGACTGTAGTTGCTATTCATTATAATCAGAGATGATTAAATTATGAAAATTATGTTTATATTGTGACACAATAATTTTTAAATTGAGTCATTCACTTCACAGTTAGAATATTTGTACATGATCAGCAGTTAGCAGTTTATTAACGATCTTTTCATCTGACGGTTAACCAAAAGGTTTTGCTTCCCACATGCCAGGATTAATAACAGAAAATCAGCAAAGTGTGGAAGATCAGCCAGAGTTATTGTTTTAAAATGGGCTCTTATATTGTATTGTAACAAATTCTGGGCTGATGTGATGTAGTTGAGTCATCAAGTTAGAAAGATGGGTTGTAAAGTGCTACAAACCTTTACAAATCCATGGTACTTGCAAGGAGACATGGACTGTCTGGAGAATATGGGAAAGCTCTGACAAGATGACAGACTAGCAGACTAAAAGTGTATTTCACAGAGGTATCCCAAAAACTGTTATTGAAGATAATGTAGACATATTTTCAGGTATATGTTCTTAGACATACAAGTGGTTCAAATAATACTTTCCACCAAATGTGTGATTCGATTGTTTTTCAACATTCCTTGTCTCTCTCCTCAAGGACAGAATGTCCAAGACACCAAGTTTAACTTAATGGTTAGCTTAACAGGAGGTAGAACTGAGCTACTAATATGTAATTGCTCAGGGACTTGGACATGGAGTGAGAAAGGAGGTAGGTCTAACAGAAACATGGAAGCTTTTGAGGAACATAATGAAATATGGAGAGAACCCAAAGAGTCAAGTGATTCCTTTAGTAACTGAATATAGAAAAAAGGTGGTAAAAACAAACCACCAAGGGCCTGCTGCAGGGTGATCTTAAAAATCTGTTGCTTAATTAAATTTTATACATGCATGTATTTATTTGCACGTTTATTTATACATATATATTTTACGTATTTATTTGCACATTAAATTTTATAAAATGCTATAAATAGGTCTCTTTATGCTTATGTTACAACTGACAAATACTTTATGTTCCATCATATTGCATTGTACTACTGATGACTTTTTTGTGGTTACTAATGTTCACCATGAAATACAGAAAACTATCAAATTTTAACCGTTTTCTCTGGATTCCCTTCTCCCAGATGTCATTTTTTTGATCATATAATCTGTCTTGTTATGTTGCACTATTTCTTGCATATATCTTTGACTCTGGTCAAAGCTCTTGAGGTCCTCACTTCTGTGTGTGCTCATTTATCAAGGACCAGCCTTTGCTGTCAGACCCCATACCTAAAATTCTCACCCTGGCTCTTGACAACTTGTCAATTTCAGAACCATTCTTTTCTTTCCTGTTTGTGAAAATTACTGTCTAACAAAACTTTTGTCCACTTCAAATGAGGCTGCAGTGATTTCCTCCACCTTGTCACTTTGACAGTGTCACTCTTCCTGACGCTCTGCTGGCTTACACTTCTCCATGGAGTCAAGAACACCACTTCTCTTCAAAGAGGTAATGGATTATCCCCAACATACCTAACATCTCTTTCACCTTCAGCATCTGGAATTGTCCTCTGATATGGTACTTTCTGTCACCTTGTACTCATTTACCTTTGGCACCTTATGCTGCCCTTCTCACTGGGAATGTCAGAACACCATCCCACAGATTTTTTTTTTCCACACTAGTTATTTTTTCTCTGTATAAATTCTTTCCCTTCCCTTTTCTGTAAAACTTACATAACCCCTAACACTATTTAAGAGTTTCTGTGCTCAAATAATTTCCAGTCACATGCTTTTCTGCAAATCACTCATAATAGGGACCCATTTTCCATAGCATTGTTTTTTATATAATGGTATGTAAACTGAGACCTTGATTCCTAGGTACTGTGATGATACAAAACTTAACATTATAATATGAAAATCTGGTGAAAAGCATAATTTTACTTTTCCAGTTCTTGTAGCAATGTGGTCCTCAGAAACCTCATGTTAAAACTATGAGTTTAAGAGGACAACATCATTAAGTCCTATGCCACAAGAGCCAGAATTCCGTTCCTACTCCTCACTGAAAATAGTGTACTATCGAGCATACAAGGCATCATTGGAACAAGAGAAAAAAAACTAGGGAAATGGTGTTTTTTAAGAATTATTTTAACATATAAAGCAAATACATGGATAAGACGTTACCTAGCTAAAGTACAAGCATATATACATTCTCCATAAGCAATAGCTATAAATAACAGATATTAAGGTTAAGGAGAAGTTAAAAAGACAATTGTTTAAGGTATTAGACTGCTTGACTTGTGAAGAGAATTTTCTTTTGACAGTAACATAACAGTTATGAAAGTGCAGCAGGGGAAAAAAGGGATTTCTACTTTGCAGTTTACTAAGGACCCTTTTGAATCTAAGAACAGCCTGGAGTCATCCTAGAAACTTCTGCATGAAAATGGACAGACTACTAATGAGCATATACATTAAAAAAGACAAACTTAGATTGCTTCTAAGGATTTTCTGTCAATCTTTATGCTATTCCATCATCTATTCTGTAATTACCCATATAGCCCAAAGAAATTATCAGGAGAGGTTTTATGTTTGTGCCTTTACTCTGCAAGAAGCAAAGAGAAAATGAAAGGATACACAACTTTTTTATAATTGCCCCAACTTTTGAATTTTATAGCTTTCAGTAATGAAAATGAAAGCAGAGTACATCCACACCATAATGACAATCCACTCAGCACATGATATAAACTCACTTTTCAGCTTGGAAGATCAGAACTAAATTAAGTGGGTAAAAAAATTATATATAATATATATTCATGGGGGGAAACAAAATATATGAGCTCTGAGGCTCATATTTAAGAGACTTACTACAGCACATGTCCTCTAAATCCAGCAGAATCATTTGGAAACTGCTGTGTTCATTGATTAAGTTCTGCAAAAGTTGTGAGTTCAGCTTATATGGAACTGTCTTAGGTTGCAAACGTGAGATGTGGCTGGGAGTGTGTATTCAGTTGCCCTCTGTTAGAACCAGGTTGGGCAGTTATCTTCTGTTAATTGGGGCTCCTGTTAAAACCAAGTGGAGCAGTTTTCTTTATTTCTTCCATGACCCATCCTCCCTCCAGAGAGATACCTCCAGTTAATGAGCCACTGAGTGTCGCTGCATGACTGATAAAACTACATCATCCCATTGTGACCTGTTCCGCCCAGGGGGAGGAGCCAAGCATTCCTACCTGGATATAATCTGAGACTTGGAACACCACAATCAGCTTTTTTCCTCAGGGGATTCCCAGAGGATCACCCTTTTTTCCCCACTGGATCCCCAGAGGAAGACCAGGCCCATCTACACCACCACCAGTCCTTCAGAGGAAAACTACAGCCTTCTACAGGATCACTGCTTCAACAGAGCCACACCTGTCACTGCAGGAGGACTGCAGCCAACACCCTGACCCACAGGGAGTCAGGTCGTGTCCTGACTCTGTCAGTGTTGTTTTGTATAACTGCATTTTTATTCTTAATTTTATTTTTCCTAATAAAGAACTGTTATTCCTTCTCCCATAGCTTTGCCTTAATTTGAGAGCCTCTTAATTTCAAAATTATAATAATTCAGAGGGAGGGGGTTTTACATTTTCTATTTCAAGAGAGGCTCCTGACTTCCCTAGCAGACACCTGTCTTTTCAAACCAAGACAGGAACATATGAAAAAAAAAAAATGTTCTGTGCTGGTTGTCTACACAATGAACAAGTACATGCACCTCAGTAGCACATGTCCCTTATAGCATATACACACCTATCCACAAGATTTCTGAGAGATGGAAGTTCTAACACAGTACTGTACTTGTCCTGCAACACACAGGGTTTTTTGCTATAATATATATACACACATATTTCTTTCTTGTTTTTCCATTAGTTTTATATCATAAGTAAATACACCTTTATTTAAAAAAATGTAAAGTAAGTAAATTGGTGTCCTAAGGGTAGAGTGAGGAAAATAGGTAATTTTTTGTCAATATCCACAGGCCTTTTCTATAAAGTCATGACAAATCCATCAGCTAGCCTCTGACCTCAGTAATGGTATACCACATACAATATGGAATATCCTATAGTGTTATAAGATGGCACAAAAATTGCTGAAATAAGTCATTCAGAAAAATAGAGAACATTCCTTTTATCTTCTATATGTTACTGTGTTTCTTTTATATAAAAAACCCCAAACACAAAAGTAATTTGCTTATGCTAATTTACTATAATTAAGCATATAATGGGTTTATAATAGACGTAAAGAAAAAATGATATTTCAGCATACAAGAGGAAAGCTTAACAGAATCTTAAAATGTCTGAGTTTTTTTTTAATTGAAAGCTTGTATTTTAAACAGGTACGAAGGGCTGTCCTGGTTTCTATTATGGTAGAGTTAATTTTCTTCCTGACAGGTGGTAGAGTACCATTTGTTTGATTTTTTGGTTTTGATTTGTTGTTTTTTTTTTTTTTTTTTAATTGAGTACAAGAATGATGTTGATAACGCAGTGATGGCTTAGCTGTTCCTGAGCAGGGCTTTTCCTAAGTCAAGGGTTTTTCTGTTTTCCATCATCTGCCAGTGAGCAGGTGCATAAGAGCTTGGGAGGGAGCATGACCAGGAAAGCTGACCCAAATTGGCCAAAGGGAAATCCCATGTCATAGAACACCATGCCCAATATATATACTGGGGGAACATGGCCAGGAGCTGCTGATTGGTGATTGGAGACAGGCAGGGTATCTGTCAGTGGGTGAGGAGAAATTGTACTGTGCATCATTTGTCTGCTTGGGATTTATCTTTTTTTGTTATCTGCCTTTCTATATGATTACTCTTATTGCTAGCATTACTATCATTAATATCATTATTATTATCGTTATTAATATTATTATTGTATTTTATTTCACAGTTTGTATCTTTTTAAAATTCTCTTCTGCATTCCACCAGAGCAGGTGCATGGTACTTTATCACCTAGAAACTCCATTTGGTATGTACATTTAAAGGTACAGCCCAGTTTTTACAGGTATCTAGGGTGAATATTTGGCACTGAAAATTAAGCTTCCAGGTATGGAAGCTATAATTGACTTTTTCTTATGCTAAACAATATGAAATTAGTAAAAATGTCAGGGGAGGTGAAGAAACGTATATGTGTTAATGAATAAAACATTTTGATCCTCTATCCTTCACTTATTATAAACATTGATATGACATTAAGACATGCCAGTAATATGCAATCACAAATGAATTATCTTGTACTTCAAATACATTATATGTTAGTAGACCTTGTTCTGTGTGGTTTTTTTATGAAATCAAGATATTTTCAAGAGAAAGTATTCTATAAATAATGACAGAATTTTGATAAATTCTTGTTGATCTTTGAGATCAGACAGAATGCAGTTATCTATAAATGAATCAGAGGAGCTTCCTGTTATAAGCAGATGTCACTTTTGCTTCTTTCTCAATATATATGCAATTGGTTTCCATAGACTGTAAAATTTTCAGCACAAGGAAATTTATTGAGTAAATATTGGTTTGTAAGATTTCAGTTTATTCTAAATCAACATAAAAAGAAATATTACTACATTAAACATTTCATAAACTGAAAGTAATTTTCCAAGTCAGGCTTCCATTTGGAAAAAGCAGCAGTCAGATAAATAAATCTGGTGTATTAGTTTTTGCCAGCACTTCTATTTAAGTTGGCTTCCCAAGCTAAAATATATCATTTACATGGGTCACCAAGGGATGTTTCTTTTTTCCACTCAGGATTTTTCTTCACATACAGCCTAATCTTACAGAATTCACTCTGAGTTTTACCATTGTCTTCAACAAAATATTTCATATCATTTCACCTTTAAAGTGATATTTAAAAACTTTAATACTTAGTCTGACATGAAGAAGCCTGCTAAAAAAACTGTTTCCTTTGATTTTAATGAGAGTTTTTGTTTTTTTTCTTTTCAATTTGGAACAACTTTATTAAGTTTTGAGATGCGATTTGTATCCACACCTGATCACTGTTGCTCCACAGAAATATATCATCTCCTCTGATTTAGATTTGCTCATTGCTACTCTGTTATGTCCTCCGGAGAACACAGAATCCTGAAATGGCAAAGATATTTTGGTTCGTATAATCCTCATTTACTTAATTTCTGTCATCCATCTGTTTGTCTGTCTATCTATCAATAATAAAAATATTTGTATTTTGACCAGGGAAACAAACAGAAATTGGTAATATTATCCTTCTGAAAGTTTTGGTAAACTGTTCTGCTGAGCTATGATTGTTCTATTAAATCAGACTCTAAAAATCATTAGGGCACAGCAAAGTCCATTAGTATTGAAAATCTATGTAAATGCAAATGTTACAAGGCAATAAATAAAGACTATTAAAGACCTATGGCTTCTGTCATGCTGGATTCAAATTTGGGTTAATGCTTAGAAAATGTTCACGATTTCATACCTAATGGCAGGCCAGCTTACAGAAATAATATTTTAGAGTTTCTTCTTTCATTGTAATTCTATTATAAGCAATGAAAGAAAAGAAAATGTGGGATTCTCCTGAGGAAGCTGCTTATTTTAGCTTGCATTCAGTCACTCCGTAACGTGTGGCACCCGAAAGAGAGCCAGCACTGATTGAAATACATAGTGTTCTCAAATTTCTAACAACCTAGAATACACAATTTGGTAAAAAGGAAAGGAAGAGAAAACTACAGGAAAACCATACGTCAATACCAAACCAGCAAAAAACCATTTTCCTGTGTTGTTCTCTTTCCTCCGACACTTTAGGAAAACCTAAGATAAAGCTGCAGCAATAAAAGCTAGAATTAATAAATGAGAGAAAGGAAGGGCTGGGAAGAGTGAGGGAAAGGGAAATAAAGGGAGATAGTTATATTCTTGTGTATCTGTGTCATTTGTGGTCTTAGTAAACTCATGGGTATACCTGAAAATCCTAAAACCAAACTAATGCATTCGTTTTATGATCTTTCAGGTGCAATTTTTGTTTTGTGTAGTGCCAAACTCAGTTTAGATACCCATATCTCTACTGACTTAAACAATACTGTAAATTGAAATTATCTCATTAACCTAAATTCACCTTTTGTGGAGAAATAAAGATAAGAATAGCAAATGACATATTTAAACGTAATGAGTGAAACTTTAGTCAGCACAGCTTTCTATCTTGCTTTATTAACCAAAGGAAAAAATCAACAACGAAAATCAGATAGAGGGCTCAAAACAGATTGTTCCAGTTTGTTCAAGAAAATGTTCTTCTTAGGAAAAATGAATGTATATGACTTTGTGTCTATGATGAGGAAGCATGTCAAAACCATGGCAGATTATACTCAAGGATTTTAAATGTGATTGAGATCAAGTAGCACACCTAAGAAATTAATAGAAAAGGCTGAAAATCTGCAAAAGGAAGAGACCTGGGAAACTAAAAATAAGTATGAAAGGGATGAATCTGCTCAAGTATAAAAACATACCAGCCCACAGACACAATCAGTTTGGAGCTGTGGAGAAATGTGGATGATGCCAGCTTCCAAAATCTATTTATGTCTTATGGTCCATACAGCTACAAATAGAGGTTCCTCAGTTTCACCACAAAAATCATACATGGCATTCTCAGCTTCTAGAAGAACATTAAAAATCTTCCTTTCGATAATATCAAATATTACTTTATGAAAAGTTATGTAAACTTGTTATCAATCTGCAAAGGTGAAACTGATTCAGACGAGTGGAGCCAGTGCTCCAAACTGAAATAATTGAATATAAAATATTAATTATTTTGTTGCAAAGGGCTTAACAATCAGCTCCCCCTAACCTAACACTGTATTATTTTTTAATACCATTGCACAGAATGAGCTTCCGCAAACAAACAACCCAAACATAATATATTTGGTGGGGAAAGACACTTTCTTTCAAATATTATGCAGGTGGTAAACAGGGAGCAACATGAAATGTCAGCCAGCAGAACATCCTTAGTGCTAGTGAAATGATGGACTACTGTAAAAACAAGTGCTGATAACTCCAGTGAGCTCTAGCATCACATCACTTAAAACAAAAATTTACCAAGTACGGATACATATAGGAGAAACTCAGTGTGTGTATGAACAGCAGCCTGTCACTGTGACATATCTAGGCATTTTTAGACAACAAAAAGGTAAAGAATTTCTGATAATCTAACTTCTACTAATGTCCAAATCATCATTCTATGTAATCAGTGTTTCAAATTAAAACAATATCAATTCCCCTACTAACTAGCAATTCAGTTGTTTCTGGTAGTAAATGAAGAATAGAAAAATTAATAGAGTTACTGCATTAGAACAGTTTGTTGCCAGACCACAGCTAAAACCAAAACACAAATGGACTTTAATTAATTTAAAAAAGAAAAAATAAGTATTTGGAAGACAAACTAAATGAATTCTTATTTTATAAAGAGAGCTGATGTGCTTCTATATAAAAAATATTCCTGTTTTGCAAGTCTGAATAAGTATCATTTGTATTTTAAACATGTACATTTTCATCAAAGATCTGGTAACAACTAGAATACTACTGACTGCACAGACTTGTTGTAAAGAACAGTTATGTTCACTGCATAATGCAAAATGGAGATCGGTAGAAATAGGATGGCTATGTTTAAAGGAAGAAAGATTTAATAGATTTTGACCGTTCATGTGTGTGTGCATATCTCAGTAGAGACAAGGAAGCTTTAATTTTGAAAAATTAATCTTGTCAATTACAGAATAAATTCTACTAAATATGTAATATACATCATATATGAAACATGGCCAAATATCACAATATTATGCAAAGATTAAATTTAATTTGAAATACTTAGGAAAGAAAAAATAAATTTTCTATTTTCTGTAAAAAGATTTTTATGTTTTCGTTCACTGAAACTCATTTTTCAAAATCTACTTTTTGCATTAATGATTCACACAAATGCATATTTTTTTCAGCTGAAGTCTATTTCTGTAACTTCTTTTACTTTCATAGAAAACTATGAGGATAACTGTAATCCTTGCACACTGTATATTATTGATGGCATTTTAAAAATATTTGCTTTACTGCTCATAGATCTATCTTTATGAAGAGCCCTTGCTACTACTTACTGGCAAGTTTTGCTTCAGAGGAAAAAAGGAAAAGTACATTAGCTAACACATCTTATGTAGGAAGGACAGTGATATTAATATAACACATAAGCATTAACAACTTCTTTATTAATGTTACCTACCATTTTATGTAAAATCCAATTTGAATAATACACTACTGCAGAGAAACCATATCAACCTGTAATCCTCTATATTCAATACTGGCAGTTCAAATGCAGAATAAACCAGTGTGGCATTATGAAATCTGTTTTATACGTAGTAAAACTGAAAAACGGTTTTCCCCATGTACCAAGCAGATTACCATATATAAACGAGCAAAAACATAAAACGAATATTGATATGAAGACAAGACATCAACAGCTGTGTTAATATTCCTCAGCTTTCTACTTCTCTTGGATAATAACTTCATGGACCAATGCTGTAATCGACAAGTTGACCTTGCAAATTTCCAGTGCCATGGGTGGAAGGGAGGGAGAAGTGGAGAAAAAAAAAGAAAAAAGAAAAAAAACACCCACAACCTACTAAATATTGTCTATTCAGGAGAATATTCAGTCCCAAATTTAAAATTATTTTGATGGAGAATTTCTGGGACGTGCCAGAACAAAGCAATTGAAAAGGGCTAAGAGACCCTGATGTGTTCAGGTGTTGTTGTGTCTGCAGTGACAGACATTCAGCACAAGCCAAAATGAAACACTGCATAATGTTCTGAGCTGAGGAAATGGACAGTTAAAAATCAATCTCTATCTCACATTCCCAGCTCTGAACCTGAAAATGACAGCTATTATCCAGATTTACATTTTATTCCAGCTAGAATAAAGCCAATAAATCACTGGGCTCTTGGCTGCTTGGATAATTACAATGTGAGTGGCTGGTGTGAGTTTCATTGGGGGAAGATGCTTTCAGAGGGTTAGAGCACAAAGTGGAAAGAATGACAGTAAAAAATGGACTTGATTTCCATGTTGAGATGAGAGCTTGTGGCATGCAAATCACTGAACACAGTAACCTCTGCTGAGACCCATCAGCCCTCCTCATCAAATACCCAGGATAGGTAAGTCTGTGTGGTGAAACATCTCTATTGAGCTGATAGCTCAGGTGAACAACCTTTTGGTTTAAGGGGACAGAGGAGTTTTTAATGGCATATTTAAAAATATTCTCATGCGTCTTTGCCAGAAGTGATTTTATCATAGACACTCTCTTCAGTATAACTTATCAGTGTGCATCTGTGAGAACAGACACTTTGAAATCTAAATTCTTAGTTATGATTAGTTTAATATATGCTTCTAATCACATCTGCATATCAGATGACTGAGTAGCAAGAAATTCACCTATACACAGCTCTCAAGAGTATTTGAAAGAATATGTGATCCCAAAGTTCCTAAGTCTGCATTGTATGACTGTTCATTTCATCCTTTAACAAATACTTTCCTTCCTCAAACATTAATTATGGATCTGTTTTATGACAAATGTAACATGTGTTTCACAGCTTCTCTCCATAATTGTCCTGACTTCCAGTTTGAACTGAATCTTCCATATTTTTTAAATTCCAAGAAATATTCCTAAATAAAAATGGAAAAGTATATGTAAATATCAAAGTACTATTTTTCAACAGCTCTACTCTTATCCTTTAATGAACTGCCTAAAACTTTATGCAAATAAACCTAACCTATTACAACAAAGTTGAGAAAACTATTTCCAAAACAGCTGATATTTTATCTAATTCAACTTTTCTTGGGCACCCAAAGCAGTGGGATGTATCTATTGTCACAATAGGGATATCTTAGATACGATGATTCATTATTATTATTATACAGTGTTGATTGCATTTTTCATAAAATTGCCTTTTCTCTTGATGTTTTTTGTTGTTCTTGCTATTTTTTACTGTATTATATAAGACCAACTTCTATTCTTTTTGTAATAAAAACACCTCTGGGAGCGAGTCTGCAGTTAAAGATGTTTATTCTTACCTTATTTCTTTCTGCTTTACAAGGACTGTGAGAAACACCAAGTATCCTCCAACAAATGTAGCAGCCATATATTCAATTGCAAAAATTGTACCAAATTTCTATTTAGTGTTGAACACAATATGGCATCAACATCAGTTTGTTGTAGGATAAAGACAATAAAACTTTGCAGAGAGCATCAGACAATAATCTGCACTAAGATAAAGCATAAGCATGTAAATCTTCCCAGTCTGCTTGAAAAAAATCATTCAGTCTACTTGAAAAAATCATTACTAAATTAAAAAAAAAAAAACCAAAACAATATTTGTCACCTGTTGGGACATTAAAATCTCTTTATAAAACGGGGGGAAAAATATCAAATGTTTTCTTGGTTCTCCAACTCTCATGAGATTATATCTCATGAGACTATCATCACCAAATCTCTGTAGTAGTTAGAATGGGATGAGATCATACAAGCTGTAATAAAAGATAATAAAACATAGCTAAGCTGTAGGAAATTAAGAAAAAGACATGACAAGAACATGAAATAATGCCACTATAGAACTACTTTAATACTAAGGAATGATAAAACAGAGAAGAAGAAGAGCACTTAACTAGGATGAAATGCAAAAAAGGCTGAAATATAAAAGAAGATAGGAGGAAGATAAAACAGGCTAGATAGAAGGAGAGGATTAATTGTGCTGAAACAGGAAATAATGATAGACTTTAAATATCATGCTGAAGAGCAACTGGGAGCCAGAGCAGTGTAGGTAAATGAAGAGATTGTCCTTGTTCCTTCTGAGATCTTTACTTGCTTGAGTACAAACATGATGTATTCATTGCTCAAGCACTTAAAGGATTATAAATATTGGAGAAAAATAGAGAAAGCAGCTCTACTCTTTGCACTTTATGCAGAAGAAGTAGAATAGACAAACAACAGAAAAAAAACATTTGTGTACACCAGTGTTTGAATGAAAAATTTCCTTTTATTTTGTTAGATCCTTTTTCTGAAGGACAAATATAATAATAGTAGTATTAAACTTGTATTTTCTTTATTTAATGGAATTATAAAATGGACTCACAAAAATAAGTTAGGCTGGGGGTGAGTCTAAATGTCACGTCGTCCAAGTCTCTTCTCAATCTGGTCATTTTACATGAAATCATATTGCCAGAAAGACTTCCAAAACTCGTGCAGTATATGCAGAATGAAACCAATATAAAAAGTATCTCAGCAGCTCATAACTGACAACTCATTTACAAAAACATGATAGTTTCACACATCAGTAAAAGTAGAAATAGCAGGATTAATAGAAAATCAAACATATAATGTGTTTTGTATTAATTGATTGAATTCCCTATTTAATTTTCTTATTTAATAAGGCATTTCTTTTCCATACAGTTATCTCCTCTATTAACCTACTCCTGAACAGAATAAAGAATTTTGGCTTATACATTAACTCTATTGATATGGATATTCTGTGGTCACAAATGTAATACATCAATTATTGGGAATATACATCATAGTAAATGTGATGAAATTGTTAGGATTCTTCATCATATCACAACAGAGCAAAAACACCCACCTGAGAAGTAATATTGCTCCAAATTCAGAATCTAGTAAATGCAATAAGGCAAATTTTCCAGGCGAACAAAACAAAAAGTAGCAATGCTATATATTTTTATTCTTTAAATATATTTTAAATTTTTCTACAGTTTGGAAATACCTTTTTTCCAAAATATACTAGTCAATTTGAAGAAATAAATACCTATGTATTCCATTGTTGCAAATTATACAGTACTTTGAACTAAGCCATGTACATTTCTATTTAGCAGCTAAAACTCTACTGTGTTCAGGAACTGAACATTTGGGAACATGTAGAAGATTTTTATGTAAGTATCGCCTTCGAGATTATGCTGATACTTACAGTTTCAGAAGGTTTGGGTTAGAAGAGTGGTGTTTCCTGTTAACTTAGTTGATGTAGCAGGCATAATAAGCTCCCGCTGGTAATGGGAGCTAACTCTGCAGGATATTCAGGATGGAATGAGATATTTCTCTCATCTCACAAGTATTCTGAGTAAGACCAGTTGTGAGTAAAATAAGTTCCTATTAACAATCTACCTTGTTAATCCCCTAAAATTTCTCACATCCAGTATTTACTTTACCAGTATCTTTTTTGTTAACACATTACAGTACTGTCAAGGTCTTAGTAGGGTCGAGAGCAACAGCTTGACCTTCCTTCCATAATTGCTGAAATTAATAAAATTTGGCAGAACTCATCAAGAATGTTAGGTCCTAAGGAAAAAAAAGAGAGGCTTGAGAACAATGACAACCTTACTAGTGATGCAGTATATGCTAATGTAGAGGCTAAAAATACAACAAAATATTTCATCCCATCTTCTCCATCAGCAATGTCTGATGAAAACAAAATTTTGTATTTTATTTTTGTCTAAACTCAAACTGCTTGGTACTTGTTTTAAAACTCTTTATTGGCAAAACACACTTTCAAATTAAAGTGATATTAGCAAACTATTTGACTCATCGCTAAGTCAAGTATTTTTTGCTGGGGGAAAATGAGAGTGTATTTCTATAAATCAAGAAGAAAGTGTCAATTTTTTCTTCTTTTATTTTTTTTTATCAACATTTTTCTGGAAGGAAATAAGTTTTGTGACAAGGATTTATCTGTCTCTTGCTGATAAATGACAAGACAAGCCCAGAGACATGAGAAGCCACAGGATTCCAAAACCTAAAACAAGTCAGTTATTATTTCTCAGAGCTAAGATCTCATAGCCAAACAGGACAAAGAATGATGCTATACCATGATCTTTTAATCTTGAATGTGCAAACAAATAATTTTATATAGAATTTAGAAAAATTCTTCTCAACATTTCATTGACCCTCTCTATATATGCAGAAAACATGCAATGGCAAGATTACTTTTACATCTTTCTTTATTCTGCAATCCCTATCAATTTTAGACACACTTGTACTCTGTTTCCAGGTAAAAAACTCAAAAACCAGAAGTACAGTTTAAGCAAATTTGTAAGACTTACAAAATCATTATTTTTCATCTATGTATTAAATTACTAATTAACAAACAAGAAACCAAAGATGGTTTATATTCAGGATTTCCAAAATTATTTTTTCTTAAAACACAAGTTCCTTTTAAAAATTAAGATTAATTTCCTTACCCTTTTCAGCATGATGCATGTGCGAGCATCAGAAAAATCCCATTATTGCTACTTGTCAGATTGCTTTATTTTCCCCTCAGGAGCACATAACACCAGAATTTCCTGTCGCATTCAAAAAAAGATATTCTGAACAGTACTACTCTAGAGTATATATTTTTCTCACAGTGAATAAGCAAGAAAAAATTAATAGAATTATAGCCAATTATTTTGACTATCAATTTCCTTGAGCATGGTTGAGCTGAATGAGTAATTTGCAGTGAATCATTCATGGGATTAATTTCCCTCCTTTCTTACTTATGGAAAATCCATTGGCTATTCCTAATTTATTTGACTTTATTTCTATCTAGAACAGAATCCTTCTGAATCATGTGACAGATTTGTCACTGAAGACAAAAAATTTTCTGTCCATGGAAGAGTACTTTAGAAATATATTCACCAGGCTTTCAAATCTATATGGATTGATCCCCTTCATCCAACATTTAATCTCATATATTTTAAATTTACCAGTAATTTTATGTACATGAATAGTTATAGGTAAAATACAACAGAGTTACTCACATGCACTAAGTTGAATGTGTGCACAAAAACATGCAGTACTAATGCTCACTGTCTGGGCCTTGCAGCACTATTTCTCTCCTGATACAGCATTATTTCTCTCCTGATCTTTTGCAATCCACATTCCATCAGGAAAACCATCTTCATTTACTGAAAATACCTTACTCTGCATCGTTAGGCAAATGCCTTTTTAATAAAGAGAATCCAGGTGTACAAGTAAAATACTATGATTGAATACTTTTGATGTCTCAGCTTCATTAGGCAATGACAGGCTGTCATGCTCTTTCTTATTTATTCTGGTTGAGTTGCCATCCCATTCCTGGCTATTAATGATGACAGATCATTTATTACTCTATGAGAATACAATTATGTTTCCATAACTGTCTTATACACTTTTCCAACCCCACAGTTTGTTATTGAATAATAGAATTAATAATAATAATAACAATAATAATAATAATTACATATACCTCATGTTTTTAACTGAAACTCCACTTAAACACACACAAATGCAGAATTAAGTATTTCAGCAATACTTCCTTTTGAAATTATTTCAATATTTGATACATTCTCTATTGATAGTACTAAACTAAACCTTCACCTTTTTGTTCACATTAAGGTGCTTGGCTTTTCTACTCAAATTAAAATGTGAATGTGAGAATAAGAATTCTTATTCAGATGAATACTTGTGAAAAGCAAAATTACTTTGGTCCTTTGTAGGGAATTGAAACTGTCCCCACAGTTTTTGCAATGTTATTCATTAATCTCCATAGGTATTTCTTCAATAATTAGTGGCAAATTTAGCATATGAAGAAGATAATTTCAATTTGGAGGGAAATTATTTTTTTCTTTATATTAAGGTTAATGTTATCTTAGGATAATCTAAACCATCTACTTCACAGCAGAGGAATTACTAATCCATTACAGATTGCCTTGGAAGGCAAGGAACTGCCATTCCAGCTTTCAGTGTTCTAGAGTAATGAGCACAATAACTGGCCTCTCAGTCTACAGTGTCCTCAAAACAGCTCTACACAGAGAGCTGGGCCAAACATATAATTCCTGAAGTCAATATTTATAACTTTCTCTGAATTTTCTCACTCAGAAGAACTGTTAATTATTTTTGTATGACATAGAATATGACCTGCCATGCAATAAAGAAGGATATCTTATTATACATAAATCTGGAGTGTACCCAGCAGGTACTTCTCTACCTTTTCTACAACCCTGTGGATAAGAAGGTAAAATATGACCTACTCTGATGGTTAAATTTGATTTAGCAAGAATTGGTATGCTATTTCTGTTCATTTATGGGATTTAATTTCCAGCATTCAGAATGAGGCAATTGCTTGTTTTGAGTCTAAATATGATTTGTACCAAGAAACTTCAGTGTGAGGCTACATTGATTAGGCTGATAAGCTGTGCTGTGTTTACTTAGTGCAATCAAATTACTCTCACATGTGATGGTGACAGCAATCTTCGCCTGCAGAAGAAAAGGAAAATCACTGTGTGATGAACCAGGCACTGCTCGGAAATCATTACCAATACCTCCTCCAGCTACCCTGCTACCATTTATGGCTACTTGTATTAAGACCACAACTTCTAATGCATGGATAGTAAACCAGCCCAGCCCAAAACTTAATCCATCTGCCTGACAGGTGATGAGAAGCTGAATATCACTGCAATCAATTATTAGGATGAGGTTTTAAACAAAGGAATGTATTAATTATTCTGCTAGGAAATATCCTTCAAGTCCCTAAACTCTTCAGGGTTTATTTAAAACATCCTACATCACTGAATTTCACCAAAAAAATTAATTCTCTCCACTTGTACACATCTATCCTGAAGTCCCCTTCAGAGAAATTCTTCATTGACCAAAGAAGAATGTCCACATGTCCTGAACATCAGTACTATAACTGATGATGTGGTATATAATCTAGTTATGTTGTAGCTGGCACTTTATTTTAATATTAATTAATGAAGCACAACAGCTTAATCTCTGTACCACAACTGCCAACCAAATTACATACTCTTAATTCTAGTACCTGATAAAATAATCATTCTCTGGTCTTGTGAAAATAACTAATTTACCTTGCAGGAGATAGTTGGAAACATTAAGAAACACACATACATTGTCATGTATACAGATCTGCTACTCCCTTAAAATGTACCATGAATACTACAGATCAGTGAAATCCACTTTTAAAAATTAGAAATAAAGTCCAACCAAACAGAATAACGTATATGCCTACAGCTTCTATATTTTTCATTAAATTAATAGACATCAATGTACTTCTCATGTTCTGAACCTATGTGTTTTAAGAGCCTGGTGAGAAATATTCTTCAGCAGCAAATTTACCATTTCAAACTGATGTTATTTTCAGAAAACAAGAATAATTTCTGCAGTTTCTCTTTTTCTGGAAAATCATCTTTCTCCTGATTCTGCACAATGAAAATTATAAGTCTTCATTAAATATTATGCTTTCCCATTTGAAAAATAATATAATTATTTTTATTAATTTTCTTTGAACGTGTAAATGTAAAAAGTAAAAAATAGAAGTTATTTACAGGCACTACCAGATAACATAGTAAAACCTCATTTTCCTAAGAAAGCTATATAAAATTAATGAGTTTAAGTGTTCAGTGTATTTTACTAAACTGTTTAGACAAAGAAGTTCTTCTCTTGTCTATTCTTCATGAATAAGTCATCACTAGGTAAACAAGACGAGCACATTTTCTGTATGTGCTGTCGTGTTCCTCCAGTACATTTGTGAGTCACTTCAGGTTTCCTGCTCTTCAATGGCATTTGGACAACTTTTTTACTACCTGTGAGCCATTATAAAATGGGTGTTCTTAAGCCTGCAGACATTTCTGTGAATGACAAAGCTTGGAGTTGTATAAATTTTCTAATTTCATAGGTTCCTTCATATTAATGAAGTGATAAAATGAACATTTTGCTGCTTCAGGACTGCTCTGACTAGAGTCCTGCATGGCCTTTTTCATTACCCTGTCTTTAATGACAGGTGGTACCAGGCAATTAAAAGGCTCCGAAAGCTCATCTGTGTTTACATTTGCTCATTAAACATACATACACACAGAAAAAAAACAAAAAACAACAAAACAACTAAATCTAACAAATCACAAAAAAACCCCAACAAAACAACCAACCAAAAAAAAGTGCAACAAAAAGAAACCACTGAAATCAGAGCAATCATGATGGTATAATAGATACACAGATTAATGGGGGAGAATAACCCACTGTGAACCTACTGCAGCTTGAGGACTTCACTACTGACAAGGGCTTTTTCTGTGACAATTTGGTACTTATATGCAGTGACCAGATGGGGTAATGTTCCATACCTTCTCTGTGTTCCATTGCCTACAGGAAAGTAGTTTTGTTGTGGAAGAGTAATCAACTTATAGCTAAGTAGATTTTGGACATCATTCCCATGTGAAAAGAAATAAAAACTTTGTCCGTTTATTCTCTCTTTGAACCGCTTTAAGTTTCATGTAATATTTCCTTATTTTTAACTAGTATTACCTAAAAATATATGTGATTTTAAGATTTTGGTTTTGAACCAGTATTCTTAGAAGCACCTAAAATCCATGGATAAGTATTAATATTCTCTTAGGAAATTCAGAATACAAGATAACCTTCAGAGTGTATGAGCTGGATGCATATAATTAATATCTCAGAAACAAAGAACTTCATTTGATTCATTAATTATAACTGTGAAAAATCGTAGCTAGTCCTGGCAGTCTAATTTCAGGGACATTTTGGTCACCAGTATAGAAATCCTATTGTTGGATATAGATAATATTCCCCAGAGAAAACAATTGATCTTCTCTAATTTAAATGAGCTTCTAGAGAGAAAGCATAAGAGAGTAGGTGAAAGAAGAGCTAGACTATGTTTCAAACACAAGCATATTCTATGTTTGAAAAGTAAGGAAAAGTTAATTTGTTCTAAAATGGTACTGATAAGGAAAGATGTCTATTTCCTGTAATATGATTTCAAATTTAAACCATATGTAAATTTGCTGTCAGAAGGGACAACAGGTGAAGAAAAAGCATGTACTATGAGCATGACTCCATAAGATGCACAATAATTCTTGTTTTCCAGATTCTATACTGTGCAAATTAAATAATCATGTTTTTCTGTGTTGTTAAACAAATAAGTAAAATACGTTTGCCTTTCTCAAATTCCTATTTCCCAGAATCATGATCCTAATTCAGACACAGAAACAGCCAATTAATTGACTGATGTTTTATTTCTAAATCTAGGCTTTCTGTCAGAGGATGGAGGAATTTAAAGAATAGGAGTTAAAAATACTTTTATGCCCCATCTTGCTTGTTTTAAGGCACTTCCTGGGACATGCTGAACATCCTTACTGAAATCAACTGGGTTTTAGACATTAAAATATTTAAAAGATAAGAATATGGCATTTTGAATAACTGAAACATAAACCTGGAAAAAAAAGTCATCTTTACTGTCCCTTAACTCTTCCTTTTTTTCCTGAAATATTTATTAAGTGCCTAAAATTATTTCTCGTCTGATTTTTTCCCTGAAAACAATTTATTTTATTACGTAGAAATAGTATTTGATATTCTTTTTGTCAGTTGATTGTCACAGCAAGTATTTACAATATTTAAAATTCTACTAAGCCTGCCTAGATCAATGTAAAGTAAAATCTAAGACCCTATTGCACCCTACTTACCATTTGATTATCTGAATATCAGAATTCTAAGACTAGGCTGAAAAGTTTCCTAGGTGTCTCAATTCTACCTCAAAAGATACAGATTTTCCCCAGCCTGAGGTGTGAAGCATTTAACAACCTATGATTTAGAGACAAGAAGGAAACCCCTAAAGAGGCCTAGTCTTTGTGTAGATTAAAATTTGTTCCTCATCTTCCACTAATGCAAAGAATAAGAACCCAAAAGTTACACTTTCCAAGAGGAAGGTCCTAACTGCAGGGCATTAAGGGACCACTTTTATCCATAATTCTTATGATCATTGTAACTATATAAACAAGAAAACCAACAACAACAACAAAGATTTCAAAATTGCTTTTTTTCCCATGTTAGTTATCTGCTAGATGATGCTAAAGGTCTCATCAAACATGAAGTGAAGGACCAAACAGAAGTGTTGCAGTCTAGACACCAGGAGACACTGAAGAAAACAGAGGTATCGAAGGCCAAACAATGGTGTTAGGGAATGATGACAATTGTAGTATCACAGAATCTTAGGAGGTTGGAATGGACCTTAAGGATTCTCTAGTCCCAGCCTGCCCTTTCATGGGCAGGGACACCTCCCATTAGACCAGTACATTAATATATTCCCAGTATATTCCAAGTTCCAAGCGTGCCCAGAGCATTTGTTGGGGAATCTCTCATAACATCTATCTGGAGTACAATAGTAAGTACATTACAGGTTTAAGCTTCAGGGTTAACACAAAAATGGTCAGTGAATCTCAGCTTGATAGAAAATTACCCTCATGGCCATAATTTTGTGCACATTGATAATTAAATTTTGTTCTATATATTTGAGGAAAGATCTGGAGGAGAGCTTTTGTGAATATATGTTGGCTTTTTTTTTTTTTTTTCCCTTCTGACACCCAGTTCACTGGAATAAAGTTTGTGTTTAAAGCAAAATTAGGAACTTTTTTTTTGCAGAAAAAAAACCCAACCAAAAAAAACGTGGGTTCCTTGGAATTTTGTAGCAGATATTTTCCCTCTTTTTTGATTAATCATTCCTTTTTCTTGTTATTTTATCTCTGCTTCTGACCTCCTTTCTATTTCCTCTGTGATAGGCAACATTTTGACATTTCTTTAATTTCCATCTACATTATACAAAATTACCATGTTGGAAGTAGAAAGCAGCAGAGATATAGCTCCAACATGGTTTGATCTTATGAGCTCTCTGTTAATAAATACTAGTCAAGTAACATCAAACAGTGTCTCAAAAGTGTTGGAGCACTTCTGTTTCATAAATGTCCCAAAATTCTCTTTACAAAGATAGAAAGTGAACATTGATTTTCTTTTTCCAGCCAGAGCAGATGCTTCTTGCAGTAGACAAGAAAAGAGCTGCACTGTTATAGTGAATGCAAGAATTTCCTTTTCTTAGTGAAAAGCAGAGTCCTTCAGAACTCCCACATGCCAGCACAACAAAAATCTGCCTTGTGTACAGAATACTAACTACTTTCAGAATATAGTCTCAGTCTGAAGATAGATTAATAGGTATATGGTCAGATTTATTTGTATGTCTCAAGTAGTCATCCCTAGATAATCTTTCTTATAAGTCCAATGAAATTGATGTGATTTAAGCATCAAAAATAAATAACGTCTCCAGTGACAGAATTCAATCTCTTTTATTTCTGCCTTAACTCTTTCAAAGTGGTACTGTGCATGGCATAACTACTTCCTGACAAGCTGTTTCCCTGCTAGGAAGGTAACAACAACTTTATGCCCTAGAACAACTTATGTTGAAAGAGTACATAGACTTTTCAACCAAGCTGAAATGAAAATTGAAAATGAAACATGATAATCAGCGTCATGGTTCTTAATGACTGTGACTGTATTTCCATGGACTCTTGCATTAGTCTTTGAAACCACAGCATTTTGTGCCTAGTGTGAGCTCCACTTGACTTACTTTAAAGTTGTAAAGTTGCTGTCCAGCTGAGAGCACACACTGAGTAGTTAAATGAGGATGGAAGCCACTAAGAGCATTTAAGAAATTCCAGTGGTGTACAGTATTTATGTGTTATGGGTTAACTCCAGCTGGCAACCAAGCACCACCCAGGCTCTCACTTATCACCCCTGGTGGGATGGGTGAACAAATTAGAAGAGTAAAATTGAGAAAACTCATGAAATGAGAAGAAGACAGTGTAATGGATTAAGTAACAGCCACGTACACAGAGGAAAAAACAAGGAATTTACTCACCACTTTCCATGGGCAGGCAGAGCTTCAATCTCATTGTAGTCTACAATTTCCTTGTGAGGGGAAGAGGAGGGGCAGAACTGTTCTCTTCTCTTCTCTGTGGTGACCTGTGACAGGACCTGAGGGAATGGCCTGATGTTGTGTCAGGGGAGGTTTAGATTAGATATTAGAAAAAGGTTCTTCACCCAGAGGGCGGCTGGGCACTGGAACAGGCTCCCCGGGAAAGTGGTCACAGCACCAAGCCTGGCAGAGCTCAGGAAGAGTTTGGACAATGTTCTTGGGCACATGGTGTTACTCTTGGGGATGGTGCTGTGCAGGGCTGGGAGTTGGACTCGAGGATCCTTCTGGGTGCCTTCGAACACAACATATTCTGTTATTTTGTGATCTCCAGAAAAGCCAGGCTCTATCACATATAACAGGGACTTGGGAAGCCATCACTCCAAACATGCTCCCTTCCTTCTTCTTCCCCCAGCTTTATAATCTAAGCATGATGCCATATGGTGTAGGATATCCCTTTGGTCACTTGGGGTTGTCTCTCTCAGCTGTATTCCCTCCCAATGCCTTGTGCACTCCCAGCCTCCTCACTTGTAGGGTGGGGTAAGGAGCTCTGTGTAAGAACTGCTCATAAATAAATAAAATACCCCTGTGTTATCAATGCTGTTTCTAGCACAAATTCAAAACACAGGTCCATACTAGCTTCTGTGAAGAAAGCTAACTCTACATCAGACAAAACCAGACAAATATGATATCTGGCCTCCTCACTAGGTTGTAGCTTCTCACCTCATATCTTAGCAAGATTATGCAAGGGCTGGTACTAGTCTGATGGACAGAAGTCATAAAAACTACTCTCTTTCTTTGTAAACCATTTTGGCAGGATCCCTATTGTGCTACTCATCATGATATACTTCCTGTCCAGATAGTAATATCTAAATTATTGTTTAACCCTCACAGAATCCAAAGAATATTCTTTCCTTTTGGATATGTCTCTTATTGTCCTAGAAACTGAATCAGAATGTTTTGCAATAAGAATATCTTTATGCTTTCCTTCTACTGCCTGATTTTTGGAAGTAGGGGAAAAAAAGGTGTTTTTTGCTTATTTCTTACACATAATTAGAAGAAAGTCAACAGATCGCAACATATCTTTAAAGAAATAAATGCTTAACCTTCTGCTATCTAAATTTATCTTTTACTGACAATAGATCTGCCTTGTAGCATCAATTTTTTTCCTATTTCTTTCATTGATTAATAAAACACTTGTAGTTCACTCTCCTTTTCCCAAAAAGGTAATGGAGTCCCATAAGCCACAGAAAAAAACCCAAACAATTATGAAGTCCAGTTAAGGGTCCTGCTTTTCTCTAGAGCTGTAAATAAACGAAATGGCCAGAGAACTGGTTTTTGCTTATTGTTCTGGTTTGAGGTATTTTTAATTATTATTCTATGACAGAAATTATCAGCTATAAAACAGTTAATGTGAACAACATGACTGTGAAAGTTTCACACAACACAATTGTTGTTTCAAGATTCCTCTCCACAGACCAAGGGAACTCATCTATGCAGTCATGTCTCCATATCTGCAAATGTAAAGACTAAAGTGTAGTAGTTAAAGTAACTGAACCGCAAAACTGTGCAGGAAAACTGAAGGTTAAACCTTGGGAAGATTTCAAAATTGTTGCATGATAACAGATAAAAGTAAATAATTTTTTGTTTTCTTCAGGCTCTGATGTTAAATTTTACTCTGTGGAAAGATAGATAGTGATGGTAAGAAACCAGTTTTAAATAACAAAAAATATATTCCTTGGTCAATGTAATTGTCAAAGGAAATTACACTGGCAAACAGTGCTGTAGCAGGATTTCAAGTTCTTTAACAGCTGAAAATGTAATTAATTTTTTATTTCTGATGGTACTAGGGAAACAGTTGGCTTAAATGAGATTCATTTCACTTGACACTGACCTTTCACTGGACAATGTAGGGCATACATCTGCCAACCTATTCTCAAATCTCTGTATCACAGCTGAAACATACAGGTATAACCCCATAAATATTTCATAAGTCTGCAAGGGAAAAAATGTTGCATTTGAATTAAAATGCATTCAGATAACACCAGCAAATATTATGACTTGGAAGAAGTATTGCCACTTACAACATGACAAAATCCATGCAAATTATTTGGTGATTTCCCAGAAATGTACTGTCACCAAACTTTTGGGGTTTTTTTCAAGCTGCATGCAAGAAGTTTATGTTCATGCCTGACCCTTTCTTGAAATTTCTGCTTATGATAGCAAGTGATTTTCTAGACCCATGGAATGACAGTACATACCTAAATTAGTTTCATCTGATTTCTCCAAGTGTTTCTGTGAAGCACACAGAGTGTTCACGTTTATCCCACCATGTTGTAGGGGTGGGTGGATAAAAGGATGGACCAAAGGGTCCTTCTTCAAAATCTCTTGCTTCTCTCTCTCCTGCCAGTGGTCATATGACCACTATCCCTCTGTCACTTCTCCCTACTTAGTAATGAAAGTTTTCCTTCCCTCGGTTCCATTTTGTTATTTCTGAGTTGGAAGGAGCCTAGTAAGCAAAAGGATTTCCTCTTTTGATGCAAAGAACTTTTAAAGCACATCTTCAAAACAGACCTTTGCAATTGCGCGCTGGCTTTATCAGCACTGTGACAGGTGGTGTAACCCAGTCACAGACTATCTCTCAGGCACAGAAGCAAAAGGTAAATACAGCTATATGTTTTCTCACTGAACTGACGAATATCTCACAGCTCTAGCTGTGTGACACACTTAGTGTGCAACTGCGTAAACATGCTACTCCTTAGTCATCTTATTTAAGCTTTTTTTCACTTGCTTTACTTAGAGTGCTTTTTTTTTCTTGATTATGAAACCTTCAGATGTGGAAAAAATCAGTATGTTGGACAATGGTTAGTAGTTCTCAATGTCTTCCAGAAATCTTTTGCTCAAGAAATGAAAAATTATTTTTTGTAGCTATGTAGCATTGATGTCTTACATGCTTGGGTGGGTTTTTTTGGTTGTGGGTTTTTTGTTTGGTTGGTNTTGTTGGTTTTTATTTTTTTGAGACAGGTTTGTCCAGTTCAGCCTTACTCGTCCTTAGTTATTTCCAGAAGATGAATTCTGAGGTTATAAGATTAAAAAAGAGTTTTAGAGGTGTACCATCTTTTAATGGCTTTATTTATTACCAATTGTAGAATTCCAGTCCTGAAGGTCACTTAGTTATTTCTGATTTTCTTTAGTTAATAATCTTCTTCATCTTCTCATCAATATATTTTATTAGCATTCACTCTTCAAGTTCCAGTCATTTTTGAAAATATAATAGAAATTATGAAAACAGAATGATCATCAAATAACCTATGCCTTCATGATATTTCTCCTTTCAATTTTATTTTCTACTCCTTCCTCTTTGATCAATTCCTACATCAGTTTACTGGTTCTGTGCTAATTCCTATTTTGTGCATCATAAGTAAGCTTCTCTAATAGCACCATATTAAATACCTGAATGAAATATTTTAGTGAGCTCCAAGTTGATTTTAATTAAAATCTCTTCTAGAAAATAATTCACTTTATCAAAAGAAAATGTCAATTTATTTTAGTGTAATCTATGTGAGTCCATGTTGCATTTAAGCTTCTTTTACATATAGAAAAATGTCTTTTGATATTATTTACTCTCATTACAGACTGTCATTTCATATTTATATAGCCTTAAGATCATTCTACTGTGTTTTTTTCTGTCTTTCCCTTCCCTATCCTTCACCTCTCTTTTTATTCAGAAGAAAAGCCGCACTCTCTGTTTCCGGTGGCAAAGTATCATAGTGCAGTTGATAGGTTTGTGAAAAAGAACCACTATTAGACCTGAGCTATCTTTGGCAGCTTTTGTCAGTTCTGGTGCAGTTTATTGAGGCTCCCTGCCATGAGTGTACTAAGCAATGTAAGCTTTGTTAGTTACTTCCTCTTTTGTTTTTTCTGTTTCCTTGCCCCTTTTCTCATAAGCCTTGCTGCCTTTCTCCCACATTCAGTATCATCACCTTTATTAAGAAATTAGGCAAAATATTAATTATATTTGGGAGCCACCTTCAGCTTTTATCTGCATTCAATTCAACGCTTTTTATTATTTGAAGAATCTTTTTATTCTGATCTTTGGGTTTTTTTGTTTTGTTTTGGTTTTGTTTTGTTTAGTTTTTTCATATTCTTTGAATAACATGGCAATAGATAGAGTGGATTAATAAGAAAAAATTCTTGGGGTCAGAACTACGCTTATAATAATTTCTTGTCTGTGATGGTAGCAAATATGATCATACTCTCAGAGAAAGGCCTTTTCTCCAGCCTTAATTTAACACTGAATGGAAACACAGAATGTGATTAAATAAAGCTGTGCAAAATACAAAACCTCAGGCTCATGTGGATTCAACAGTCAGCTCACCGCAAACATAGCATGAGTCTGAGGATAATTACTTTTCTGCAGAGAAGCATCTGCTCATTTTTGTGTAAGTGGGGATGATGCTGCAAAAGATGTTAAGTATTAAAAGCTGTTATCGGTTGAAGTTTTGTAATGCAGCCTTCTACCTCAGGCAGCCTTCCTTTTTTTTCATGCTAGCATTTATTTTCTTCCACAAAAGAGCTTGTCAAGGCATTTTTCATTTAAATTAATCTTTAATTAGTGCTCATATTCTTCCCTTTCTTCTCATCTGTTCCTAGAGGAACTTAAAATGTACTGAATGCCCTTGAGTTATATTCCTTCATCCCAAGTGCTTTTTGACCCAACAGCCTTGAAATTATTGATGTTTCTCAGTTCTTAAAAAATAGTAATAATAATTAAAAAAAAAAAGAAACAACAAAAAACACTTATGTGCATTCGGGCTACCAATTTTTTGGAAAATTTGGAAATATTGTGAATAAAAGTTATCCATTCCAGTAATGAGATTATGCTAGCAAGGAATGAACAGAGTCACTAATAATTGGCAGGTAATACACAGCACAGGATAAAAACTGGGTTCTGTATTCTCAGATGAGTTTATACACTGTTGTGTATTTTTAAGCTGAAGATAGCACAACAGCATTACTAAAGGAAAATGGTAAATACAAACATTCTAACGAGGTGAATCTTGAAGTCTGTGCTATTTTAATTTGCGTGAAATATATAAATATAAATATTTTATATAACTATATAAAAATAACCAGACATTTTAATATTATAAACATATACTATACTATACTATAACATAATATAATGCATATAATATTTAAACCCCATGTTTGCTACATGCAGAAATAGTTCTGTTGTTCATTAATTATTATTTCAGGCTTCTCTTCACAAAAGCAAGGTCATTTCAGAAGCTGACTGACCTTTTCTACCATAATACTAGGACAAAACTTGACTAAATTACATGAGATAATAGGAGATACCCAAACATGATAACTCAGAATTAATCTAGGTGCAGTTTATTTTCTTTCAGACAGCAAATAGCCAATACACAGTTTCAAGGACAGCAGGAAAAAGAAAGGGACATCTAAGACATAGTTTTTAAATATTCTTATTTTTTCTTTAAAAAAAATTAAGAAGGATGGGAAACATTCTCCCATTAATCAGCTAGTGTAGACTAGAGGAGATGGCTAAGCTTTCCTAAGTAATCCTTGTCCACTATCTTTGAATCATCTCCCTGTTAATGTTACCTCATCACATTTTGCTCTTTAGATAATCTCCTAACATGAAGACCCCATGTGACATTGCAGAAACTCTAAAAAAGAGAACTTGCATAAACAGGTCTGTAAGTGGAAAACTGAAGCTTTTCCAAATAAAAAAAGTCCCTTGAAATATTTTAGCCTATCCTCATAAGGAAGGCAAAACAATTAAACAGTAAACAAAGTCATACAAGTAGTAAGGACACATCCTATATTTATGGATATACAGCAAATTTATAGCAGTAGCTCTGAAGTCAAAAGTCTAGACTAGGAGAGCAGATATATGTATAGTACCTACAAGGTGAATAAATATAACTGTGATGGTCTTTTATTAGTTTCTTCATTATAATCAACATATTAGAATCTAATTGCCATGGACTAAGAAAAACAATTATTTTTATTTCAAGAAACTATTTCAATGTTGTGTAAGGATTCATTTTAACAGTTGGAAAGCCCTTATTGCCTGTCTTCATTTATGCTTAATGCTGCAGGTACAAACATACTGTAAATCCAAAGCTTTAGTGTCCATATATTTTAGAACATTTCAAAGCAAATAAGTTTTATATATAACTGCAGAAGTATTTTCACCAAATAGAGGTCTGCATAATGTCTGTTTATTAAACAGTATTATAGTGGCTGCTATACAGTAGTCCAACAAGGCGTTTGAGTGTTTACTCAAAAAAAAAAAAAAGTATCTTTAGTGTCTCTGTGGTAGTAACTTACTAAGCAGCCCTTAAGAGCCACTATAAGCAGTGAAATTGACCCATAGTCAATGCTAGATTTAATCTGTAAAGGCATCTTCACAAAGTTATTTGAGGAAAGTTGATACCAAGCATTGCAGCTCAGTGCCATTGTCACAATAAGCACTATACAGATTCCTAGTATGCTGTTAATTTTCCTCTGTTCCTCTTACAGTTCAGTGAAGTACTAAAAAAATTATAAAATCCAAATTAGTGAATTTGTGGGACTGCTGAATAGTGAATTTCTAGACTGCCTTGCAAAATAAAAATTTAACCATCTCTGAGAAATTACCATTTTTCAGTGTCAAGATCACAATCACAGATGTCAAGCGTGAATCTGTTGTTTTAAAGTTCACTTCAGTTTTGGATGTCCAAAATAAATATCCAGGGGGAATGCTTTTATGAATCTGGTGTTCATTAGCTGGTTATAAAGTGCTTCATATTCATATCACCTGGTGTGGACCTCTTCATTGCAGTACCTGAGTCCTGTAAATTAAAAATCATGCCTTGGATCAGCATCCCATAGTTTTCCTGCCCTGTGTTTGCTATTTTCTCCCACCTTCTGTCATATTTGCAGATTCATGGCAGGGCACTTCAACTCTTTCCATGATCTTTTTACTTCATACCATGACCCTGTCCTTAGAATGAATAAACACATCTCTGGAAGGCAAGCAGACAATTAGTACATGGTACAGAAAGTTCAACATGCATAAGGCAAAATTAGACATAATGGAAGCTCTTCCTTGGCTCACCTGTTCTCTGAAGGCTATTGCTAACAGCAGAAGTAAAGCTCAACAAGTCTAAACAGGGAAAAGGAGAAAACATCCATGATTAAATGTAAGCCAAGGAAACTGTAAGAAGAGTCGGTCTATTTTCTGGTTTCCAGTGTTAGCCAAAAATGTGCACTAAAAATGACTTTTCTAACTTATTGTGCCTGGAGGACCACTGAAATTCCCATAAGACATCCCAAGATCTGGGGTCATGAGTGTGCCATCAGAACAGTATGAAACCATTCATCAGTATGGTTGAATGACAAAGATGCCTCAAACAGTAAAATCAGCGGGGTTTTCTGGTATAGGGTTCACATGGATGTGGTGGAGCCATCATCACTGGAGGTACTTAAGAATTGACTGGACATGGCACTTAGTAATATGGCCTGGTTGCCAAAGTAGTGATCGATCAAAGGTTGGACTCAAGGATCTCTGAGTGCTTTTCCAATTTAAATGTTTCTATGATTTTATGCACAGGGAACACCAAGGACTTCCAAGTCCAAGACTGAGAGTGGTGTGAGGAAGAGGAACCAGGCTTTGTTTAGTCATACACCTTAATGTGGGCTGACAGCAATCACAGAAAGACTGAATTTGATGGTTGCAATGTTTGAAACATTCTACTTCCACAAGATTGAAGCTACCATCTAGTTCAAGTACACTGAAATAGTCCCTCTGTCTCTAGGAACACCTCCCATGCCTCTTCATGCTGTGGTAAATTGCCCTCTGATTTATCTGAACTCAAACCAGCTGGTCTGTGCTGGTTTAACTCCGAACAAAGTAATTGCCTGTAAATCAAAGGAAAGTTAGATGTAAAATCCAGTAAAAAGTCTACTAACTACAGAGATCTCCTAAGAATCTAGAATTAGAAATATTTATCCATACAGACATATGAGAGACCATTTCTGTGTTGTTAACTGAAGCCAATTTGTGGATGACCAAAACTATTCTTTATAAATTATTCATACTACACAATGCATTGTCTGTTGTTGTGCATTAAAAATTTACACAACTAGTACATTGCACAAGTAAAATCTTATCTTCCTTCCCTACAAAGAGTCTATTGTCGGCATGCTTCTTTGAAAGATAGGTATTAAAAGACACACAAATCACCTTGTGTTCAATGTTTTTCAGTGTTTGAACTTTGATATGGGCACTAAAGTCTTTCTTACAAACTGTGATAGATAATGATAAATATGTCTTATTAGAAACAAATTTAATTAAAATTCAACTAAATCAGAGCCCTAATGCAGAAACATAGGCATAAACAAGACTATCCATTATACTAGCACAAACTCACACCCATAAAACATTCTTGACAAGTCTGCAATTTAGGCCAATTTTCTGTCAACGATTTGTAAATCATTAGCTTATTTGGTAGCTCATTTATTAACTTTAGGAAACCTGAAATTGTTTAAATATACTTTCTGCAAACTTTATCAGGTACTATATTTTTCCTTTGCAAGGACTTTTTAAAGTTAGTATTTGTTTTTAATTTACACATTAATCTTTCATTTTTTTTCCTATTTAGCTTTATATTTTTTTACCTACCAAAATTATATTGATTAACATTCTAGTGGGTTTTATTTATTTGACTATCTTGCTATAACATTCATAAAGAAAGATTATGATGTACTTTTTCACTGTTGTTGGATCTTAATTTACACATCAGGTATTTAATATTTAATAGTCTTAGCCAGATACTCATCTTACTCACTATAAATGAAAAATTTACCAGCATCTGTGTTCTGCTTTAATTATTACCTATTTAAGTATTATCTTGGTCCATACTCGTGGTCTTCCAGCTTACACTGCGGAGCCAAGTATGTGAGACTTCTCTCATATCAGTATGAGACTATCTGTGTAAAAAAACCTAACTTGACATGGGAATAAAATACCCACAGCATGACCCACATTCCATGTGCAGAGTTTTGAAATCGATGAGAACAAGGCAGAGAGTAGCACTTAATAGGACTTATTTCAGCAATATGAAATTGTTGTGGCAGAGCTCTACTGTCAGCACAGTCAGTGGAAGAGCTCCACTGACTTAAATGGAGTTCATCCCAGATTATATCAACTGAAGATCTGGATCAGTGAGTAAAAGGGTGACAGAGGTAAATTCTTTACATTAGATCATAGGTACTGGAGCTTTTCAAATGAATCTTGCTTGGTTCTTGTGACAGATCAAATATTTCAAAGAGTCTTCAATGTACACACAACCATTTTTGTTCTGAACAGTGAAAGGAAGCTATTTGACACAAGCCATTCCTGCATTTCCATAAGAGCAACAACAATAAGGAACTGAAAGTCTTAAACTAGCAACTCTTTCTCCAATACTACCACCACAATACACCAGATATAAGAAATGTAACTTTTGAAAACTTTAAAGCATGGAGAAAATTGTTGTAAAAGAAGTTCCCTTTAAGTAGGAATGGGTTGGCGTTCATTTCCTTCATAGTGCTCTTGTGAAATAATATGGTATCATATGGTTTGTGGTATCATTCATTCCAGAAGATGACAAAAAACATCTGTATAGATGTGGCCTTGGAAACATAATTTTTTCATGTTTTCCAGGATATTTTTGTGCAAATATTTTTGGAACAACTTATTACAGATTCTCCTAAGCTGCATTAGGTCTGTTGGAAAACTAAACATTTAGAGGTAATCATAGCAATTGTGCAGAAACAAAAGCTAGTTTGGCATGGCAAGAGAGAGTAGTTATATGGAAAATGAAAGCTTTCCATGAATGGCAAAAAGAACTGCCTAGCCAAAGGCAACGAAAACAAATCTTTCTTCGAATCTTTATGTGAAGCCTGACTTCCCCTCTTAAGACAACACTGGAAAGACATATTGCCAGAAAAATCGGTGGGAAGAAGAGGAGGTTTTACTCTTTCAGTCTGGCTAATTGAGGTAAATCTCTGAAATTTAAGACCATGGAATTTTGGTACTAAGCTATATTCATGGCCCACAGGACCTGCCTGTGTATTTTTAATATTCTGTATTTTATAATACAGAACACTGTTTTTGTGGACATAAAATGGATGGCTTTTCCTTCAAGCAAGCTTATATTTCCACTTGAAGATTTTTTCAAAATTGTTGCCTCATGAATTTTATTTAGTTTACTTTATTTTACTATATTTTTGTTTTTACTTTGCTTTTCTTTACTATTAAAGATTCAACTATGCTATTCATCATGTACTGGATTTAAATTATGCAGTCCTATGGAAATGACAATAACTATGAATACTTTTAATACATTTCACTGCTTTATTCCAATAATAATATGTTAGAAAGAAGAAATGTAATACCAGAACTTTCTATAGCCTCCTGAAAACATTTTGGTTTCTATCCGTGATTAGAAATTTAATGAACACATGACAATTTCTCAGTATTAATAGAAAATTGCTTTTTGAGGCCATCACTAGCTCAGCACTTTGTGTGACTGATGTACCAATGCCAAAACCCTGTGCAGTCTGGCAGGAAAACCACTCCATTTACACAGGAGCACCATTTTCTTGCCAAACTAGAAGAAAGCAAACACAAACCAATTTAGGGCTTTTTGTTCAAGTAGCATTTCCACAGTAACATGAAGACACATATGGACACAGATGGTTCCAAATAATTAAATTTCCAAAAAAAACCTCAAGCGTTCCAAGCTTAACTTTACCCATACTGATATTCTGAATTATTGATGTTAAAACAGAACATACCATAAGCTCTTCCACAGGCCTGTGACACTTTCAAGCACTACTGCTCAATTCTGAGAAGTCAAAAGGCACAGTTTTCAGTTAGTGAGTTCATTTTTCTGAGTTGAGGTAGTTAGAAGGTATTTGTATTATCCTAAAAAAAATATTCTTTGTTTTTTGTCTTACAAAGTAATTTTCTTGGGTCTCATGTTTTTAAAGCACATCCGTGATAACATGCAGGGAATTGTCACCAGCCATTGTCACCTATCTTCCTCAAGCCAGATATTTTGGTTCTCTAAACAAGGAACAAAGCCCATTCCTATTACAGCACTTGAAAGCAACTAGGCTTACTATAAAATCATGAATAACTTGTGGACACAGATAAAATCTGTGTAGGAAACACAAGAACACCTCCTTACATATCAAAATTGTTCCTCAAATAAGAATTTTGAAAATCAAGAAAAAAATCCTAAAAATTATTATAGTTAGATTGTGTGAATACTCTCTTGTCTTATAATGCCATACAAATATGATAATTTAATGGTTGATTAAGGGATCAAATGTCCAGAAACTTCACTAGAATTTGAACCATCTTGCCATGTCTTCAACAAATTTACTATTCTAGAAAGTGCAGCCTTGATTTTTTCATTTCCTTTCACAATATTGCTTTGGAGATCTTTCTCTTGGTTTATAAATGTTTCAGCTCTCTCTTACTGTTTTCAGTTTCACAGACTACTCCTACTCTATCATCTTTCATTCACCACTGGGAGATTAACTTTCCCCTCAGTCAGCCTCAACTCCAGTCTCCTTTCACCTCCTCAGCAGATTTCTCATCGCACATCTTCATTCCTTCACTCACGTGCCCCATTAGAGGTATATTTGAAAACAATTAAATTGATACCCTACAGAAAATATTATCCATGAAGCTGCTATATATTATGCATTGTTTTTCATCTCTTTCAATTCTTCTGGTTTTATGCCTAGGTTTAAAGCTCCCTGAAGCACTTACTACAATTTCTAGTTTTATTAGAATAGTACCGTAGCCAGTCTCACAAGTCAAACCTTTTAGCATTCCTGAAGTGCAAATAGAGATTGCAATAACAATAATAATTACAATTTAATAATGCTAATAATAATATTTACATCAAATCTCTGCTGCTTAATATTAAGTTATATTGCTGTATATGCTAGGAAAATATCTTGCTTTACTCAATTTCATTATGGAGTAAATTAAATACACTCATTATGACTTTTCTTATTTACACACTACTATTTATCTGAATACCTTATTAAATAACATATTCCATTGAACACTATCAAAATGGAAGCTTTTGTGCTTGCATGACTTTTTAATATTAGAATGTATGATACCTGGTAAATTGATGGATACATACAAGTTGCAGTGAAACACACATGGTAACAGATGGAAAAGTTGAATATTGTAACAGAATTGTTATGCTCCATGAGGTTCAGAGCAGGCACTGAATTTTCCCTTTGCTGAACTTCTGCCTCAATCAAGCTCTCCACACCCCGCAATTCCTCTTTATCTTTTTTTAAAATATATTTCACTGGATACTATCTGTAAAGACCAAGGAAACTCCCTCAGAATTACATTAAATTCAGGATCCTTACCAGATGGCATGATATAATGTTGGCAAATGTAAATAAGGAATGTAAACAACAGAACTCAGTACTTCACTTGAAAAAGATACACAATTACTGCAATTTCAAAGCTCTTGTTAAGTAGGGAAACCTTGGCATAAACTCAAAATGCTGGAGGAAATAGTGCCTTTTTCCTCACAAAACATTCATCAGCATTTCATTCAACTAGAATATTTCTGTTGTGGCTTTTTTATTCTCAAAACTGTTTCTGTGTTTTTCCTGATGAACCTAATTATTCATAAAGGTACAGATCTCACTATCACTGCATGGTAGTGTAAAGGACATAATTTAATTTGAATTGAAAAATTCATTGAAATAAACAAAAAATAATGAATCTTAGGGATCACTTGACTCCCTGATCTCTCATGTTCAAGGATATATGCTAAGAATGTTTAGCTGAGAGGAGTTTCTTCTTCAGGGTGACTTTCCTCTTGAATCCAAACCTTAAGTAGATAAAAGTCAAGAAATACTATAAGGCACCTAATAGCAGTTTTTAGAAGCTTTTTGATGTCATTTTGAACATGGTGCATGGGGGTGTATATGTGTATGTATATGCGCTGTGTAGTCTAACGTAAGATATAATTACATGTGTGTAAAAACTGGGATTTCTTACTGGGTCTAATTAAATACTGTTTTAATAAAAATGGCACTTTTTGCCTTAATATACTATCAGCTTTCTCATGATGGAGGGAGGTGCTTCTCTTTTTGCAATGATCCCCAAGCTTTCAAACATCATTTAAGTGTGTCATGGAAAGAGAAAAATTGAGATATTAAAAAAAATCCAAAATCAAAACAACCAAACAAAAAAAAAAACCCATTAACTTCTACAATGCTATCAACACATAGTGAACAATTATAAAGTACTTATAGGTGTGGCAAATTTGTAGACATATCTTTATTGGCCTAGTACACTCTAAAGGTTCTTCAGTTAAAAGTCTGTTCTTAGATGTTGAGGTGAGATCAACCTAGAGGAATCTCTTCTTGCTGACTTTGCTACTGCAGAGACTACTGCAGAAATGACATAATCAAGTGAGTTGCTTCAAGCAATAAAAAAACAAAAGCTGAAAGCTGCTATCTTTCATACCTTTGCTTTAATTGTTTAATCTCTGGAAAAATGAGTATAAATATAAGAAAACAGTTAGTTGCACTAATGTTGTAAAATATGTGAAGGTGAAATATGCAATCAGAATAGATGAGATTCCTGGTAATTATTATCTACAAGGAAAGTTTTTTAACTTTTAAAGATAAGAAATCTTTTCGTTTTAAAATAATATTTCCTTACTATTAAGACGGCACATACACTATAAAAAATTTAGTTAGGGCACGATTTTCTTTTGTTGTAAATGACTTACTTCAGGTAAACTTATGAGTGAGGAATCCCGTGAACATGAGGAATACCAGTTTCACAGGCACCCTACTGATGTGACAAATGTATCTTTAAAATAATGGCAAAGAACATCAGATCCAAAAAACCTGACAAAGCAACCATCTATTGTCTGACAGTTTAAAGTACCAGTAAAACTTAATCTTCAGCATGAAGAAGTTTGGGAAAATCCATTCACATTTTATTGAGATGTTTTACTTTTTTATGCAGCATTAAGGTAGAACTCACTGTCACACTGATATTACAGAAAATGTTTCAAACACTTTGTCTAAATAAGACTGGTATGAATGTTTCTATGAAATTTCTTTAGTGTTAAAATTCTATTTTATTGAATTGTTCTGCATATTCTAAATGAGATATTTTATATTTGGGAAACAGTAAGAATATTTTTTCAGTCGGGAAAAATATAGGTGTTTTATTTAAACAGTGGGCACTTTCTAGTGTTGTAGTGTTGCTTTCTTTCCAATTCTTTGGAATTGGAAGGTGTGGTAAGAAGAGTTACAGTAAAAACTATTCTTTTATTGCAGTCAAATTTCAGGATATGTTTTGAAGAAAAAATACTGAATATTATTTTAGATTATTCATTAAATAAATCCTGCTAATACTGCTGATATTATCAATCTGTGTATTAAAAAATCTGCTATGGCATGAGGTAGAGAGACAGCATGTTATCTCCTCTGTCACATGGTGGGAGAGTCAGTTCTTCAAGACAGTGTTAGTGACCTGAAGAGTAAAGACATGGTTTCTCTTTAGCCACCCACTAAGGACATCTTTGAAAATCACCAGGGTAAGTGCCAAGGAAAATGGGAAACCATACGTATTTAACTGGGGACATTTCTGTGGTATATAATGGACATTAAAGACCTCTTCCCATGGGTCCAAATTACTTGATTATGACCTGTGGCATAACAATTGTGAATATGACAAGAAATTACTAGAAAAATGAGGGATTTCTGAAAGTAAAAAACCCTTTGTAGACAGTAATCTTGTCACTGTCTAGAACCTACCCATAGTTTGCAGGTTT
Source organism: Ploceus nigricollis (assembly GCA_013399945.1). Classification (NCBI taxonomy): domain Eukaryota; kingdom Metazoa; phylum Chordata; class Aves; order Passeriformes; family Ploceidae; genus Ploceus; species Ploceus nigricollis. The sequence continues at coordinate 215,698 of VXBC01004207.1, forward strand.
GGTGGGTTTTTTTGTTTATTTTATTTTGTTTTTAAATATGAGGACTTTTAAAATTGTTATGTAATAGAATGACTGTTTTCTTTATTTACTTTTACTTACATATATCTTAACATATAACATAGAGGATACTGACATTTCTAAAACAACAGGAGTCCACTTCTACAGCTCAAGAGCACTTTTCCTCCCTGTCATTTTAAAAGCTAATGAACTCTTTCTACAGGCATGAAATAGATTTAGAACCAGTGCTATAGCTAAAGTTACAAAACAGTATTATTGATTTGATAGAGAAAAAGGTAGAAAGCAATAAAAGTGTACAACAACTTGTCTTTCCTGGTAATGGCTCATTTAATGAAGCCAAACCAAGAATAACACTCATGCCAGACACATCCATCCCACTGATAATCCCCAGCAGAGCTCTATCTACAATTCTGGATTTAAGTTTCTGGGAAAAAAATCACAGCAGTCAGTTTGTAATGCTTTACTGCAAGAAATAAATGGTGCCAGCATAAGAAAGGCGTCCCTATATGAATGCAAATTATTCTGTTTCTTGAGCCCTCAGTAGTCAGATAATTTTAGAAAAACTTTGAATTGCTTTAAAAAATAATCCCTTAAACAGAGTATTTAAAATACATTGACAAGAATTTATAGCTGCCAGAAAGACTCAACCTCTCTGTAATACAGATTGACATTTGCACAGGAATATAGGAGGAAGCTGTTTATATATTTCACCAGCATTCTTTCAATAATCCACCTTGCTATTGTACATTTGGAATCTAAAAATAGAGATTGAGCATTTTCAAAATCTGTCCTGGTCTCCCCCACTGGGAAAAAAAAAAAAAAGCTTATATTTAACATTAATAACCTGCCTTAAAACACATGTGGCTGACTCTCTCCTGTGGCTTAGTTCTGCTTTTGCAGACTCTTTAGCAAAGATCCTGTACCAATTATAGTGTATGTCCATCATTCTTTCCTGTCAGGAGAGGGGGAACTTCACCCAAACCAACAGACACCAAGTACTTGCACCATATATGTGTGAATTATGAAACATGCACTAGCACACCTAACCCTCTAGGGAATTCCACTTCCAAAAAAAGTAGCTCCCTCAGTGCCTATTGTGCTAAGTCATTATTTGCAAAAAAGTTTACTTTTCTGTCTCTCAGCTAGAGGGCTCTTTGAGCATGCAAACACACACACACACACATCTTCAGTTTCCTTCATATGTAATGTTCATGCATTTTGAACATGACAGTAATCTGGGTTGTGTTTCTTCTTTTTCAGAAGATTAAGAATGCTGTAGAGGAAAAGGAAAGTATGGTAAACAGTATTGAAATTAAGGTAAACAGTACGAGTATGGGAGCATGCAATGCTCTTCTTGAGCAATAAGTATTTGAACTCTTTGCATTCAACCTGCCTATTTGGAAACATAAAGGTTTAGCAACCACCTTCTCCTACTCCTGAACTGTGTTTGCATAAAGATCTGTTCAGAGAAAGGTTTTGTAACTTGATTTTGCATTCTTCTGCGAATTAGTAATCCTTGAAATTTAAATACTTTTAACAAAAGTTAAGAGAATACTGCTTTAAGACTGATAATAATTCAATCTGTCCTTTCTTTCAAGAGCACATTGCTGCATTCTGTTAAATACTAGCTGTAGAGATTGCCACAAATAACAGCATAAGTGCTATGGATATTATCACATGTTTTCTAAAAAACTAATGTCTCAAGTATGTTCTAAGGGCCTTCTGAGGGTTCCATGCTATTCTCTACTCGAAACAAAACTCTGAAAAGAGAAATAAAAAAGCTTTTAAGATATTTTTCTATTTTACTGCTTTCTAAAAGTGACGGTTCCAAATTTGTAGTACAGTTTGTATTAAAAACGTAAAGGGGTTTTCTATGTTTTTGTTTCAAGGATCCACAAAATAAGTGAACATGAAGAAAAGTAATAAATAAATTCAATTATCAATTAAACAGTTTTCAGATTTCAGTTTCCCAGAGTTAATGTCTTGCTTTCCAATTGTCTTCATGTAAGTTTTCCATCACTGTAACACAACAAAGCATAACTCTTCAAAATGACTGTGGTTAAACTCACCTCAATGGAGCACACATAGGGATAAACACACATTGGGTCTAACCTTATAAAAGGACAACAGAACATTACCATTCTTGCAGACTGAAACAACATGTTGATGAGCAGCCTCGAATATAATCTTCTCTTTGGTGTTTGCTAATTGTTTTCTCCATGACTGAGTCACAGTCACACATTTTTGTTTCAGATCATGGCACCATTCTTCTGAAGATGTTTTAGCACTGTTTTTTTACAGTCAAAATTGCAATGGTGAATTAAAGGGCAGTTTCCTTTTAACTCCTTACAAGAATTTTCGGAGAAGTTTTTGATCATCTGAAATATTTTGTATACCAGAAAGCATTGTTTTAGTCTGAGACCTGGGAACGGTAAACACGAGAAACGAGAGCTGGATGTTGTATTTGATTTCTGTAGGCGCTGAATGTGCTCCACTCACACTGGAAGGCTCTAGCAGTCTGTGAACAATATGTTTCAAAGTGCTAGGAACAAAAAAGAGTAAGTGTATCTGGAGGTGATTTTTGAATGTTCCAGCAAGTGAAATATTCTGAAATTTAAAAAAAAAAAATCATATCATATCAGGAAGAAAACAAATAACATCTGAAGATTCTTTAAAGCAAAAGAAGCCATAGAAAAATAATTTAAAAGGCGCAACAATGCAGGGGCCCTTACTGGGCTGTATAAGATAGAGTAGAAATACCTTTTAGGAATCATCACATATTTGACTTCTTGGAGGAACACAGCTTGAAAATATGCACATTACTTTAACTGGACTTTCAAAGAAATATTCACGTTTAAGAGATTTTAAATTTTGACTAAATATTACAGAAAAATTCCAAACCTTTGGAACAGTAGCAGTTGGATCATTTATTTGAACCCCATGAAAGACTGTACGGTCTGTTTTCCAACTCTTTTTTTTTCCCTTTTGCATATTTCAAGATGAATTTCCTTTCTTTCGTTGGAAAACTAATCTGCAACGTAACAAACCTCAGCTTTGCTAGATATAGCTGACCACTGCTGAAGATGTAGAGGTATTATTTTTATAACATTTATATGTTTACATTATTTCCTGTGGTCTGGAAAATGAATCATAAATGTACTTCTTATATCAGCAAAGTGCTAATGTGGACTTTTTGTATTGGACGCATTGATATACTGTTTTATATATTTATACATATCTACATGTATGCAGAGCCTGTATTTTACTTACTAGTTTGAAGTAGTAGATTTAGTTGTGCTTCATCTGTAATGAGCTTTCCAAAAGCTCTGGTCAAAGACCAGATCCACAGGGTTTCCAGATATTCTTCACGGCTTTTAGGGCAGATCTTTAGGCTTAGTCTTTTGGCAGAGGTTGGCTTTTAAAAATCAGAGTGAAGGAAAGGCATATAGAAGAGTGAGAGATAAAGAAAGAATGGAAATAGTGACAGTGGCATCAACAAAATATTATAAAAAATATAAGCAGTTCTTGCAAGGCTATACTGGAGGCCCTAGGTCATTCTGAAGGACACAAGGTACCCATCGTCCTCTTAGATCCACACCAAGGCTATTCTGTAGATGAATGTCTTGAAAAGACTCTCAGAAGGTAGGAGAGAGGTGTTTGGATCCAGTGTCAGTTCAGCTTGAGTCCTCATCTCTTCCATATCTTCAGCTACTCTAGTAAAGAAACTTGTTTTGCTCTTGGGAGGGCAGCAGTCTTCCCACCAGCTCAGTACTATGCCTTTCTTCAGGAGATTTCAGAGTCTATGAAAACACTTCCCTGGACACTCTCACTCTACTCTGGTTTTCTTTGGGAAAGACTGAGGGAGGAATCTGGGCCAGATTTGGTTTTCAGGTTCAGCTAGAGACACACTCTGCCCACAACCTAGGATGCCTTGGTGTGTGAATTGACACAGGCAGGCAGTTGGAACAACCACAAAACCACAGCTGAAATGCAAAGAGTAAATTAGCTTAGCTAATTACCTTGCTAAGCAGAGGATCCCAAAACAACACCTGGTTTACTCAATGCTAGCAGGCAGCAGGCCTGATGTTTGCACCAATTTATCACAGGCCTGCGCACATGGAGTTTACCACCATGTTGAGATCTCTATGCTTTTTATGACCTCTGTTCAAGATTCTGGTGGGGATCAAGTGTGGGAGCTCATGTCTAGGAAGAGTAGATTGTTTCATTTCTCTCAGATTTCATATTTCACCTACCACATTTCTTGTTGCTGTGGCTGACTTTTGAGATGTTTCAAATTTTACTTGAGCTAAATCATAATTTTCAAGCATTTTGTGACCTGCTGGTTTTGTGTTCCTGTTCTACAGCATTTTTCAGTATTAATAAAATTGGTCAGAGACTTTTGAAAGCCATTTTGCTTTTTTTTCTTCAATATAATTAATGTCAAAACTGTATTTTTGGAGGGAAAATATATTTTGGTATGTTTTATATAGGAGTAGAGTACAATTAACCCCTTCAGGAAACATTTAGAAGCTAAATAATATAAATCTTTTATCAGACAATCCCGAAGAACTAATTCCTTTGGGCTATATCCTTCACACAAAACCTTCTGTTTCAAATTAAGCTTTTCTTCATCAGTATTAATTAGGCAATAACTACACTTAAGAATACTCTAGATGATCAAAAGGGCTACTGGTATTTCTGACAGCACTGAGAGATTAAAGATACTGGTGGTCTAAAGCAGGAACCTTCATTTGAGCTGTTAATAAAGCTATCTTTAGTCTGTCCATTTGTGATATTGCTGTGCTCCTTCTTACCTCATTACCAAGGTATCAGACTGCTTCAAAACCTACATACATTTATTCAGTCCCCATGGTTGTGAGGTAGGAAACTCAATGGAGCAATTAAAAGAGGCTGAAACTGCTGTGTTAAAGATTTGTAGGCAGATAAAGATGAAGATGAGTGCCCAGTGGGATTTTGAAAACGATTTATGGGTTAGGATTACAGCAGCACCTTGTGTCTGAGACACTAGATGTCTAGCTGTTACTTTAGGTACTGTTCTCCAAAAGCAACTTGAAAGCACACTGTTTATTCAAGTTTTTTAAAGTGGATACAACTTTTTTTCCCTTTCTCTGATCTTCTTTTCTCCTTTTTTGCTTTAGTTTGCCTTTCCTCATACTGCCTTCCCTTCCAGAAGCAGTCTCATTTCTCCTCTCTTTGTTTCCTACTCTAACCATTATTTCAGAGAGAATAATCCAACCAACTACTCCTCAGCAGCAGCAGTTCAATAAATTGCCTTCTGAGTGCTCTTCGATGAGTCAAATAATCATGAGGCCTATAGCTGTGGTGCTCATTCCATGTAAGTTGCTTACCCTGCATAAGCCTGAGCTAGATCCAATACTGGACGGTTCAGAACAAACTCATTCTTAAACCTGAGGCTTCAAATACTAAGTATTTGGTGTCACGCATCAGCAGGATTCTTGAAATTGTTTGAAAATTGCTCAGTTCATTCAAATTTCTAGTTATATTTTGCATGTATGTTTGCCTCAGGAAAATGCTGTTGTACATAATTATACAGGTACAAATAAAGAGTAAAAATAATGCAAATATTCAAATAATATCAAGGTGCAAGTAGTTCTCTTGTGGTTTATTTAACCTGTTTCACTGTAATATTTCTATCAACTTTTTTCCTGTTATATACAATTTTCTTTTTTCCCTACTTAGGTGAAGTTAAAATATCTTCTTTCTATCCTTGTCTGCCTGCTTGGAAGTGGATCGGGTTTGATAATGACTTAATTTAGGTGATAGTCAAATTAGTAATGCCGTTGTGAATTCTCTGATCAGCTCATGGTACTTGTGAACCAAATAAGTGATCACAGTCATTAAATTAGTATTAATTTAAGAAAATTAATGACAGGTTCTGAAAGTAAAAATGCAGTCTCAAATCCTGTGAATAAGGTGCTGATTAACCAGTAAAAATAGCTCACAGTTCTCTAAAAAAAACTTATACAAATTGCTATTACAAGTACTAAATGAAAAAAATTATTATTTCTGGAATCAAAAGAAATTAAAATAAAATATAAAGTATTCACTTCTTTCTGCAGTATTACTGAGATGTATACACCCCATAAAAGGTTCTTACACTGAGAGAAAATATTATCATTAATTATACATTATACACACACAAAAGTAGCCTTATTTAGAGAAATTCTCATAAGGCTGAGAAAGCAAATGCTCAAAGGTAGGGAAAAGCTTAATCAAGATTGCTGTGCAGCATTATCTTTTTTAATAATGTAAGTGTAATAATTGGAATGCGTTAAAGAATTCTATTCCATGATAACTCTTAAAATTTGGCAGTTGGGTAATAATAACAAGAAAACAGTGGTAAGAAATTATACAATTAGAGCAAAAATTCTGCTGTAAAGAATTATTTTTTTGTCATCACATGCTTGTTTTTTTGCTTGCTTTTTTCTAATGTTTGTTCTTCTAGAATTTAATAGCCAAAGAAAACCAAATATTATAGAATTTTTCAATGAAAAATTTGGGCTCCACTTGAGGTTGAAGAATACCACTGATAAATACACTCTATGCTGGAGGAATTATCTTTAAGACATTCCTATTTGTACATATGTCTAAATAGTACTTGCATTGCCAAGAATACACGACTGTCAGTTTGATCAATATTTTTTCTCACACCTTTCCTCTAAAAAAAAATCCTTAAAAAAAAGAACACTGATGTCATCAAATAGGTTTCAAAGGTAATCAGAAGGGGAAAACCAGCTTTCTCCCTGCAAATAATTTTTCTTTTTGCCTTTGAGAAATATATAAATGTGATCTTGGAAAAGTAAAGGTTTAGTTGTACCAAAAATGTCTTCAGTTAGTAAAAAGGCTGTTAAATTTATTTTCAGGAATTTTACATCATGTCATGTCATCATTGGTTGCACTGATGTTTGTTATGGTAAAAGAAAAGTCTCATCCCATTACTGACTATCAAATCATATTAAAGAATACCAGCTATTTTAACATAGTGCAAGACTAATAAGATATGATAAAAAATTGCTGTTTTGATAAGACTTTCAAATCATATTAGGCAAGTAATATCAGTGCTTCATGTTTTGTTTGCACTTAAAACTGCCACTCAGTATTCATTTTTTGCTACATTTTTCTATTTGAAGGGAAAATAATCTTGAAAAACTAGTAATAATTTGGCTGGCAAGCAAGCAGGGAAATCCCTTAGGATATCGTGATCTACACACCCACAAATAGAAGAGTTTAAGGTAACAGAACTTGATTATTTCAAAGTCCAGTCTCTATATTTAATATTTTATACTCAAAACTCTGCTTTAGATGCTAAGTTCCCTTTTTTCAGCAGGGTAAAATCTGGTGTCTCAGAACCAATTTTTCAAAAGCCTGATATGACAGAGGTGATGAAGAAAAAACATGCCAGAGAAGGATCTGCTCTAAATCTTTCGTATTCTGTCCAACTTTCTGAGACATGTACAAAAGCAGAATGTACAATTCAAATGCCTCCTTAAATTTCAGCATAGAAGTATTATTATTATATTACTTTTGACACTGTCTCTCACAGTATCCTTGTATAACTCAGTAAGTGGGGGTTAGATGAGTGGAGAGTGAGGTGGATGGAGCAATATCCCAGAGAGTCATAATCATTGACACAGGGTCTAGCTAGAGGCCTGTCACTAATGGTGTTCTCCAAGGTTCAATACTGAGCTCAGCATTGTTTAACTTGTTGATTAATGACCTGGATGAAGGAGAAGATGGTGCCTCAACAAGTTCAGTGACAGCACAAAGTTGTGAGGAGTGGCCGATACCCCAGAGTGCTGTGCAGCCCTTCAGAAGGACCTCAAAAGGTTGGAAGATGGGCAGAAAAGAACTGCCTAAAATTAACCAAAGGCAAATGCAGAGTCCTGCACCTGGGCAGGGTTAACCTCATGGACCAGTACAGCCTGGTGGCAACCTCCTGGAAAGCAGCTCTGCATGAGGGTCCTGGTGGACAACAAGCATTCATGAGCCAGCAGTGTGCTTTTGACCAAGAAAGCCAATGGGATCCTGGGGGACATTAGAAAGAGCATTGACAGCAAGGAGGTGATCCTACCCCTCTACTTGGCCCTGCGAAGGCCACATCTGGAGTGTTGTGTGCATTTCTGGGGTTCTTAGTACAAGAGAGATATGGAGCTCCTGGAGCAGGTCCAGCAGAGAGCAACAATGTTGATTGAGGGACTGGAGCATCTCTCTTATGAGGAAAGGCTGAGACAACCAGGCCTGTTTAGTGTGGAGAAGAGATGATTGAGAGGGGACCTGCTGTCTATCAGTATGTGAAAGGAAGGTGTCAAGAAGATGAAGTCAGGTTGTGCTTGGTGGTGCTCCACAATAGTATGAGGCAATGAGCCTGAATCACAAGAAGCTCCACCTGAATATGAAGAAAAACTTCTTTACTATGTGTGTACTGTGCTGGGACAGATTCTCAGAGAGGTTGTGGAGTCTTCCTCACTGAAGATATTGAAGAACCAGCTGGACACAATCCTATGCCATGAGGTCTGGGATGACCCTTCTTGAGCAAGAAGGTTGGACCAGATGACCCACTGTGGTCCCTTCAACACTGACCCATTCTGTGATTCTGTGATTAGTATATGACAACTCACATGGTGATGTCATTGTCATCCTTTAAGTAACAATTTCAGTATAAGACCCATTCAGACCTTAAAGGAGACATAGTCTGTTCTGTTCAACATGTTCTTCTGGTCAAAAAGGAAACACATCTTATAGATATTACTGTTAGCATAACTGAAATCCTAGCAGTGTAATCAAAGAATTATTATTAATTCAGATGCAATTGTGCAATCTAAAGAGTAATAGAGTCTGATGCATGTTATAAAACAAACCTTTACTGAGGCAGTAGGAAAGATGAGCAACAAGCAACTCACAAGCCACAAGCAACCCATACAGTAACTCACCCAACCACCAACAGAAAATGTAACATGATACAAGTTCTATGCTGCGCTGGACAGCCAGGGACACTTGGTGTCCAGGGCATCTCAGCAGCAGCCAATTGTGCAAAAACCTTTTGAGTGTGGGTAAGCATTATGGCACTCTTTGGCTCCAGCAATGGTGGTGTGGTTTGAGAGGATCCTATCTTCATGAATAATATGGACAGCAACCTGCCTACACTGCCTGTGCTGGTAAGGAGGCCAGGTGTTGTCTGTTTATGCAGCCAGTGCCGGTCAAAATAAGGGTGTCAGCAGTCTGTCTGTGCTGCTGATATTGGTTAAGGGGCAGGGTATCAGGGGGCAAGGTGCCAAATTATTAAAAGAGAAACAAAGCAAAAAAACCCTGCACCCTACTACAGAAACAAAAGTAAGAAAAAATTGGTCTTGGGGAATTTGAGGCAGTCAGAGGAATTTGTTGTGGGAAAATTGCTTAATATACGAGTAGCAATACCTTCTGCCCATCCTGACCAGTTCACTTGAAAGCCGAATGGACATGTTCCAAGAAATATGTTTCCAGCAAAAATATTATCAGCTAAATGGCTTAATTCTTCCTGGGAACTGGGAATGGAAAGAATAGAAAGAATAGTTTGAATAGAAAGAAAAATGTTCAGGGCAAAGGGGTCATGCAGCCTGTAGAAGAGAACAGTGGAGTGGTTAAAACAACGCGTCTCATTGAAGTTTTTACCTCTGTAGCCCAGCAACTGGCATTGCTACTTCCAGGACATGAGTCAGTCTTCAAGATATCAGGACTGAAATTTCTCAGGCTTACTTCTCTTGATCTGCTTGAAGCTTTGCTTTCTAATGTTTTTTTCTTTCTTCTTTTTTTTTTTTTTTTTTCTTTGTTTTCTTGCTTGTTTTTTGGGGGTTTTATTTTATTTGGGGGGTTTTTTTGGGGTTTTTTTTCTTTTGTGTGTGTTTTTTTTTCTTTCCTGATTACTAGGTTGCTATAAGGACCACATTTTTATAGGAGTCAAAAAAAACCACCAGAAAACAAATAAAGTAGATTTCAAATCAATGAAAAAAAAGAAAAAAAAGAAGGAAAAAGACTGAAAAACACTTTGGAAAGCACATACAAATCAACTCTGGTAAACTGCCCCAGAAAAAGAGGAAAGGTGAAGAGGAATAAGAAAGCAGTAAAGAACTCAGAAATCTCACTGTCTGATCCAGCTATTGCCAGGCTCACCAGGGAAAACTGTTACTGTTAGCCTTATAATTGAAACGGACATCAGAAGGGTGAGCATAACAGCTAAAAAAGGAGTAGATACTAAGAATGAGCCTGCAACAATCTTAAGTACATTACTATTATATTACTATAATGATGATGATAAAATCTACTTTGGGCCTTTTATTCTAATAATTAAATCTGGACAAATAATCATTCTTGACTAGATTCCTGATATTTCAATTATACTAATAATAAATTCTTGTCTCTATTCTTAAATTGTGTCCCTTTTTGCTATTTTGAAGATTTTGAGTGCATCAGGTTAAATATAAGCTGAACAGCTTGTGAAAAATTGTGTCATGGGTGAAAGATGGAGAAGTTAGGTATTCCACCATACTGTCTTCCAAACACGTCTATGTGCTGGCAGACTTGATCTGTTCTGAGTAGGACACCCTCATCTATTGGATCATAAAAAGTGCTTGAAGCTACTTTTTGTTGTTGACATTTTAACAGGGGCTCATTCATGACACTGCATGTATTCTGTGGAATCAAGATACCATGAAGAATAAATGAACAGTATCTCAAACACTTCATAACAGCAAAGTGGATATGGCTGTACTTAGTAGTCTACTGATAAATTTTTAAGATAAATTGAATTCAGTATTGTAATTATCACAAAGTATGTGTATTGTGCACTTTTCGTTGTTTCTTTTTGGGTTCTTCCTTAATTAATTCCTTCTTAAACAGAAGGAATTAATTAAAATCCTACAAAAACATTAGATTAAGCATTTTCAGTTTGAGACTTTGTCTGCAAACATTTATAGCACTGTCTCTCATGTCTGTTAGATACTTATCCTGTACATAAAATATTTTGCATCTTCAAATTTTCAGTTATGGTATTAAAAGCTATTATTGTAATTGGAAAATCACAGAGTGAAATTAATGCATTTTCTACTGATTTTCTTGGGAAATGCCATATGCATTTCTGAATGGTGACAAGATAGGAAACAAATGAATGTATTTGAATAATTACCTAAATGTTTTTTTAAAAAAATATGGCAGATAATGCCTCTATGTTTATTAACTGTGCAATGCTGTAGCTTTTTAATTAAGAGTGTTTGCTACTTCATACAGTTGCTATTACAGCGTTAAGAAATGTAAGTTAATTTTCCATAGTTAAAGGCCCATAAAACCTATTGCTTGATTTCTTGCCCTATTCCTTCTCGAATTATCATCTCATTAAGATTATTTATGCAGCTTGTACTCATAAAGTTATTCTTAGTTCTAAATTTTCCTTTAAAGCTGCCACTGCAATAACTTTGATACATTTCTCATCTATCAAATTGATTATCGAAGTAGGATGGTAATAAGAGATACATAGTTTTGCTAGTTTCTTGTTGGATTTAGGTTGTTTCTCCTGTTTATTTTGACTTTGGCAGCTGTTTATTTAGTGGTTTTAAAGCTCATTCATCATGCATTTGCTGCCTACTAGGGTGTGAACCAATTCTGGGACCGCTAATCAAAACTTGGCTATTTTAAGTGCATGATGCTGAATAAATAGATTGAAAGAAATCTAATCTAATCTAATCTTCTAACTATATCTGTTAACACTTTCTCTTTTTTTTGTTGCTATTTACATATTGCTGTAGAAAGGAAAGAAGTTAACCAACAACAACAACAACAACCAGAAATAAAATAAATTGTATTCCACGATTAATCTTCTCAAGTACTCAGTGTTGGCACCAACTCTGCCGAATTGCTTGAATTTTACTGTAAATTACTGTAAATTAAAAATATTCATCAATAGTCAAATAAAATTTTTTCTTCATCCTTGCAGCCCAGTACTGATGTGCAGTTAGCTCTTATCATGCTTGGCTCAGTGATAACAGGCTGTCGAAAGGGAACCCCAGGTCGTTATCTACTGGGCTAATTTTTATCCATGCAGGTCCTAGCTCGTACTGAAGCACAGTTCCCGATAACTCAGATTATAATGCAAAACATTGAATATCCTTTTTCTGGCCCTTGTGAAAATTTTGTAGGTCCAATTGTACATCTGAGTGTTTCCTGTCATTTTACTTCAGCTTGCAAAGGTGCATTTTGGTCCATTACCCTGACACTAATGATGCTTTTAAATGGCATCATCCCTTCAGTGTCACTTGAGGAACTTTTTGTAATATGTGGCCATTTGGACTTTTTCCTGTGGACCTCTACCTTTTCAGTATGATGATATGTTTTTCACTAACCAGTACACATCTCTCTCTGTACCTTCACAACAAGGATGTTATGGGTAGAAGACATCAAAACCCTGTCTATCTCAGCTCCTTCTACCCCAGCTCTTTGCAAGCTGTATGATCCCATGACACTCAACTAGGTTGTCAGAGAGCTGTCCCTAGCATGTGTGGCCAGACCCCTCCGGGGAGGGACAGACAGAGACTGTGGGAGCACTTACAGCTCTAATGTTCAGAATTCGGTTTTTTTTGAACAAGCTGGGGTCTTCTGAAAGCTAAGGAAGAACATCATGCCCTGTATATAAACTGGGTCCCCAGAAGGGACCATTCATTGTTCATATTCAGACAGGACTTCAGTCTGCAGGTGGTGAGCAATTTTATTGTCTCTCACTTCTTTCTGTTGGGTTTTATTCCTCTCTCCTTTTAATTAATAATAATAATAATAATTTGCAATAATAATGACCATNGTTATTCCAACGCCAAACATGGCTGATTGCTTGCATGCAGAAGGCTGATCTAGAACAGAGGGTAGACAGAGCTAAAGAATAAAGTAGGTGTTTATTAAATGGCCTTAATGGATACACCTTTAGCCCAGCCAGGGCTGCACTCAAGATGAACCCAAAATGGTCACAAAANCATGCCCTGTATATAAACTGGGTCCCCAGAAGGGACCATTCATTGTTCATATTCAGACAGGACTTCAGTCTGCAGGTGGTGAGCAATTTTATTGTCTCTCACTTCTTTCTGTTGGGTTTTATTCCTCTCTCCTTTTAATTAATAATAATAATAATAATTTGCAATAATAATGACCATATAATATTATTAGTAGTATATTTATTAATAGTATATTTAGTTTCAACTGTTTAATTGTTCTCAACTCATGTGGTTTACCTTTTGTTTCTCATTCTTCCCACAGGGGAAATATCTGACACTGTTTGAAAAATGGAGTGGAACTGCATTTAGACATCTAATTAAACAGGGCTGCTGACAACAGTAAAGAATTGAGGGTAACCATGAAGCTAAAAGCTCAGTGAGAGCAAACTATTCCTACTGCATTTTCCTGAGGGCAGAAATTAAGGTCAGTTTGTCATCTGATACTGTTGTCTAAAAGTGCATGTCTTCAAGTGCCACATCCAGACACCTCTTGAACACTTCCAGAGGTGGTGACTCCACCACCTCCCTGGACAAGTTATTCCAACGCCAAACATGGCTGATTGCTTGCATGCAGAAGGCTGATCTAGAACAGAGGGTAGACAGAGCTAAAGAATAAAGTAGGTGTTTATTAAATGGCCTTAATGGATACACCTTTAGCCCAGCCAGGGCTGCACTCAAGATGAACCCAAAATGGTCACAAAATGGACAATCGGCCATGAGGTCTCACACTTCCATAAGCTTTGGTCCACTGGCAGACCAGAGCCAATCGTCCAGTCACAGCTCCAGGCTATGAAGTTCCACCCTCCCTGTTTTTCTCTCTTCAGTTCACCACTGTCCACACTCTCTGGGCCTGGAGCTTTCAACAGCTGTCCTTGGACAGAAAAAAGGATTGTTTTGTCTACCCACCCTGTGAAGAGAACTTGCCAACACTCAATATGAAGCTCAGAGCTACACACCAAAGCAGCACAGAATCTGAAAAACACAAAAGTCAAAACTTAAGGTATCATTTCCACTCTTTCAGTGATTTTCTTTTTTTTCTAGTATCTAATCTGAACCTCCTCTGGTGCAATTTAAGATGCAGGGTTAAAACACTTCAAGAGAATCTCTCACTAGCATATCAATTGCATTCATCTCTCAAAAAACCCCCCAAGACTTGAGTTGGCACTGAGGTTGAGATCTTGATAACTTAAGTCTTTGGAGTTTTGCCTCATCTGTCTGGATTCCTATCTTGCCAAGTAAGACAGTTGCTACTTAAGACCCTCATCCCATGAGAAGGCCAAGATAACCAGCTAGAATATTTATTAAGAGCAAAGGGTGAAGTTCTCTGCTGATTTAGCATGTCTGCTGAAAGCTAGGCTCCAAAATTCATATCTGCATGCATTCTCTTGCAGTATTGATGTAGGATTGTTATTTAAAATTGAAGAGAGGCTAATTTAATTCGACAATTATTTATTGTTGTGGGATATCCTTGACAGCAGACTGGGAATATATGGGAATAATAAAGGGACAAGATGCACATACATACAAACACACCCCCCCCTGAGTTATTTTTTGTGATATATTTTATTGGAATTCACATCAGGTCCATCACAATGGTAATCCGTAACACACTATCTATTGTTGGTGAAGCCCATGCCCAGAGGCTGCATCAATAGTCTTTGTTGCTCACTCGCCCTGCTAATGTGAAAATGAGAACTGTGGGGTGAATCCTAATAGCTTCTGTCAGGCCTCTTAGGATGAGTGTTTGTATGACTGCATTGGCTTCTCGTTTATCCTAGCTATCACTACCTATTCATTTCTCTCTTGGCTTTGAAGGTGAAATCCCTTATTCTCTTTCATCAGAGTTGACAGTAGCACCAAAGATTTCTCTCCTGTGTTACAAAATTCTTCCTTCTAGAGCATGGAGAGATGTCATCAGGAAAAAAGCATAAACCAAAACAAAACTGACTTTTTGTGTAGGAATGCCATTAACACACAGTGTTTTTCAGACTGATAAGGTCGAATCCTTTGGCTTTTTCTGCTGATTCGGCATGGACATAAGTTCACAATGTTTAGTTTATCTGGAAAATGTACAAAGTAAAAGAAATTACTTCCAATTGATGGATTCTTATTTATTCAAAGCTAAAAAAATATTGATAACTATGTTATCTTTTTTAAGTGTTTGGACTTTACACATTTTTAAGCACTGCCCTATTTCTAGGAAGATCTATGGCACACCTAGCAGCCTATAGGATACAAATGATCAGATTTAATGAAAACTGGAGCTCCATTTTGCCCTTTGGTTCTCTGAATCAATGCACTCTGTGAGGAATTGCTAACATTTCTGAGACACATAGTCTTCTGCTTGTCAACCTTGCAAAACTGGCTGTTTGATTCATGGAATCTACAATATATACCCTTCCCAAAATTTGCTACACATCTTTTAGCTTAGCTGAAAATTGCTTGTTGAGTTTCTATGTTGCTCTTTGCAGCACACAGCTAGGCAAAAAAACTACATGACCTACCAGTAATGCCTTATAACCTCTGATAATGATAGAGAGCAGATGAAAATATGACTTAGTTGCTGGGCTAAGTTTATTTGTAATTACTTTGTCTCACTAGAGAGGCCTGCATCTAATGTAGTCAGTAAATGAGATTTTTTATAAAGGAAAATATAAATGAAAAAATAAACAAAGCCTTCATTTTAAGGGTTCTACAAAGTGAGTAATATGCACATGTTTTTGATATACAATATAAGAATTCAATGCAATACCATATCAATACAAAAAAATTCCTAGTAGTTTTTTTAACACAATCAAGAAGGATATGGAAAATATCCAAATAATTCTTTTTGTGATGATTCCACTGATAAACTAAAAGCTTTTTAATTCAGCATATAAGCATAGCCAAAGACTTCATATTCATGTTAACAAATTACTGTCCAGGTTGCAACAAGTACAACTGTCCAAATTACTGCATTTACCACCAACAATGGTGGCACACATTCTTACAGCAATCACACTTTTCAGTCTGCTGATCTATTCCTCCAGAAAAGGAAAGAATGCCCATACTGACACACACTGTGGACTGAGAAGAGTACAAAGATGCAGCTCTCCTGCATTCCTTGAGACTCATAATTCTTCAAAAGGCAAAGAGTGAAGCTGTGAATTGAGCTAAAAAGTCTGAATTTCCCTACTCCAAGACTTCAAACTTGACTTCTGTGGCAGTTAAAATAGTCTGTCCTTTATATATTTCTATCTTGCTGCAGTTGATGGATGTTCACCAAACTTTTGTGCATAAAAATGCAACAGTGCTTAGAAGTAGAGACAGAAAGTTTATACCTTGGCTTTAACCATGCAAATAATCAAAATATATGATGAAAATCATAACTTTCAACTTCAAAACCCACAGGAACTCTGACCATAAGAATAACAGTAATAAAATATATTCTTTAACCTTTGTATAAAATGATATTGGAATAGGGATGCCCTTCAGTTAATAATATTGTAACTGTAGGTGCTCTCATGGACAGAATGGGGGCTTCAAACAAATTTATTAGAGAAACCCTCCAGACGAGTCACAAGGTGCAGAAAAGCCTCCCTTGCTTTCTAAAGTGCTTCTCAGAGAGGAGTCTAGGTGTCGCTGGATCCAATCTTAGCCCCAGACTTAGTCAGTAGTTTATGTTTAAAAGATTATACTGGTGCAATTGAACCTCTAAACAACTTTGTCCCAGAGGATTAAGGATGAAATATCAAATATAATTATATAAATACAATTAGTTATTTATTTAAATTGATTACAATAGTGACAATGTTTAGAGAAAAGACCTTTATAAGAATTATTTACTAAGCAGTAGGGATAGTTGTAACTACTAGCACAATGCGATACTTTTCAAGCAATATTGCAGCAAATCTATTAAAGAAATTATATTGAAGCAATTATATTAAAGCTAGCAAAACAATTAATAAGTAGTGATTGATATTACTCACCTAGGTGAACAACTGTGGATAAAACTCTTTTGCTTGGCCTTGAGAAGTAACCTCGAGGACTGTCCCGACTGAAGGGAATTATTTTCACACTCATTCGAGAGGTATGCTGGAAGTCCTCACCATGAAACAGTGGTGTTTTATAGTATAGTGATTGAATGGCAGTCACATACATTTCAGGATTATGTGTTGTCAGGCTTATTCAGTAAAATATGCTTTGCTGCTGAAAAAAGTGTTATCAGCTATGGCCTCTTCTGCTCAACATTTCTGACTCTCATTTCATATCAGGGACTGCACATCCCTTCTGGTTCCAGCCTCAGTCAGGGAGATCTGCCTTGCACGTCCTGTATGTGGGCCTGATACTTCGGTCAAACTGGTCGTACCATTCTTCAACACAAAAACAGGGGATCATTTTTTGCCATCTTATCACTGGTCAGCAGACCCTCCTTGCTCAAGTCATCATTGATAACTTGTAAACAAGACACAGTCTGGGCTGCTTAGGCAGAGTGTCCTGCTATGATGCAACAAGATACTAGTCCATTTATACAGTTAGAAATCACAGAAATCGTAGAATCATAGAATTACAGAGTCTGAGTTGGTTTGATTTGGAAGGGACTTAAAGATCATCTAGTTCCAATCTGTCTGCGATGGGGAGCAATGAATAATTGAATTCTGTGTCCTATCAGAGTAACTGCCGTATGAATACAACTAAAATGGTATCCCTAAAATAGTATTTAGTCACAAAATTGTTAGAAAAGTTAGAGGTAGGAAAAACCTATCACAGTATTTAAGAAATTTTAATGCTACAGCAGGATTTTTTTTTCCTGCTGGAATTGTATTTTTAATAGAGTGAAGGATTAAAAGTTTTCCTTATCTCATACATATCAGCAAGCGCTATCTGGAAATAGCATTTATTTTTCAGATTAAATCTTTTTTTCCTTCACTTTATCTTCTAATAGTTCTTTATACTTGCGTATGTTAATAATTTATTCTCTCTTCTGGTGTCAGATTATAACTATGTTTCTCTTTTGCCTTTGCTTAAAACCCCGACACATTTAGGCTGAGTTTCTTAGAGGAGCTTTTGAAAGATAGAGGTACATATCCACTGATCTTCAGAAGATTAATGGGATTTCAGCAAAGAGCATCCAGTCTTCATTCTCTACTTTTGAGGTAAAGTACTTTCAACACATTTAATCCATATTAAAATTTCTCGCTGGACTAATTATCTTTCAGCATCGTGCAATATGCAATTACAGTGACATTCCATGTTCATATGAATCATAATTATCTTCCTATCTATTATCTCCCTATGACTATGTGCTTTTGCATATACTTATCATCATTGAAAAGGATGATTTTAACTGTTATATGTGCATTTTAATACTGTGTCAGTATATCCATTAGGAGACATTTATAATTACTCCCACACAGAAGTAACTGCATTGATGCATTTTTAAATATTTTCTCAGAAGAAAAATCACATCTCTTTTACCAGATGAACCTTAATATGAACATACTCATTTGTTTTGCCTCTCCAGAGCAAATTTCTCAAACAACATTGATCTTTTCCCTTTATTGCAGTGTAGTATTGGTTGCATACTAACTGCCTTTGCTTCTACATATTCACGTACTTATTAAAAAACTTCTGATTTAATGTCAGTCCTTCTGCCATCATCTCTGAAGTCAGGTCAGGCTTCACAGAAAGTTACAGAGCCATAGCCAATGTTGGGTGGGATAACAAGAACTTTTTTAAGTTTGTTAATATCAAGAGAGGGTCTAGAGAAAACATTGGACCCATACTTGTTAAAGATGGTCATATAACAAATATGCATGGAGAAAATGTAGAGACCTTCAATGCGGGTTTTAGGCAGTTTTTTTTCCCCAGTCTTTAATAATACCAGTAGAACTTGATCCACCTGGTCCTGGATTCAGTTCATGGGAATGGTTCAAACCTGTGTCAGAGGAGGTTTAGACTGGGTACCAGGAACATTTTTCTACCTGCAGAGTGGATAAACCCTGAAGCAGACTTCCTAGAGAGATGGTCAATGTTCCAAACCTGTCAAAGTTTAAGAAGTATTTGGACAATGTCTTTAACAGCATGTTTAAAGTGTTGGTCAGCCCTGAATTGGTCAGGCCATTGGACTGGATGATTATTATAGTTCTTTTCCAACTGAAATATTCTAGTCTATTCCATAAGTAAACTGTTTACGACTTAGTTCCATTACATAATTCCCCACATATACACAGGACTTTATGCATCATATTTCACAAGAAAAAATCACTGTAAAATTCTCATATTCTCAGTATAGTTGTTAAGATAATATTCCTTATGCCACTGTTATCGTTTTCTCAAGACCATTCATCATTCATAAACAGTATATAAAACAGATGTATTATTTAAAATATGTATTCCAAAACCGTCTTCTAATAATTCCCATAATATTTTGTCATTTCTCAATGTCTGCTCTATACCAGCTACTTAAACAATTCTTTGAATTACTTGGTTGGGATGCAATCTCCTCATTTCTCAAAAAAGCATATTCTACGGTTTGAGAGTGGTTGATCTCATCATTATTTTGAAGCTTAATATCCTTGAAGATGTCTCAGCATACATCATGAGCAATTCCTTGAGTTGCAAAGTTATATCCCTGAAAACGGTCTGTATAACCCTGGAAGCTAGACCCTGTATTACAAATGATGTGTGCAGTCCCTGTTTCCTGGTTGGTTCATTTTCTTTTATCACTAGTCTCTCTAGACTTCTGATATCCTCTGTCACCTGTGAACATTTTTAAAGCTTATTGCAGTGTTTTACTCAAGGAGAGAAATGGATGATACTACACAGGTACTTGAAGAAAAAAATTCTGGAAAAGGATCTACAGTAGGCAAGGATTTAACATGTAGACAGAGCAGGAGCAGATGATCTATTAGCTCTTCTGTCAAGTCATAACATTTTATAGGCTTTTATCTGCCAACAAAAGTCCAGCTGTATCTGTATGCTCAGTTAATGGGAAAGGTCACAATCACTGAGAACCAAGAAAATCTCTTCTATGACTTTGCAGAATTTTATGAAGACAGGAAACATAAGTAGATTGTTCTGGTTTTTGTTTCACATGGCAATCATCGTTAGCCATGACAACATCTTATTTCATGAACTTCAAGTCTTAACCTCCATATAACATTATTCATCAAGATAAGCTAAGAAACATTACAGCTTTCCAGACAAAGAAGCAAACAAAATAAACTTCCATAGATATATTTGCTACAGGTTATGAGCAGATATCTTTTGTTCTGAACCCTAACACCAAAATTGTTTTGCATCTTCTGCCCTGTAGTACTTGTATTCACAGCATAAGGAAGAAGTAAAATTGAGAAGTATGGCTTAGCATTGGTAACCTAACTTTCTTCCTTATAGTGGAAGTATCTTCCCAAATAACCTGAGATGTTTTTCAGTTCCTGGAGTAAGGTCAGTGGTATAAACATGAATAATAATGGGAATATTTCTAAAGAGGTCTAAAGAAGTCATCCCTGTAGTTTACAATTCTGGGCTTTTCACAAAAGTTCTGAAGACTTTGTGTGAACCATCAGCCCAAACCTACTTTCAAATAAAAACACGTACTTCATGCTAGGGAAAAAGTCTATGTCTACTGATGTTATGTATTAGGAGCCTTGTAGAAGACCTTATAGTTAAAGAGATATAGGTGTACAGCAGGCCACAATAGCCATACTAGATTTTGTATTTAGGGCTTGAGAAACCCACATGTTATCATGAGTCACCACAGCATAACCCTATATATATCAGAGCATAAGAGATTGTGCTGAAATACTGTGGATAGTCACTATTACAAAATATAGGTCATAGATATGTACAGCTAAGATTCCTGTAGTGGCCATTAAGAGATAATGTTCTTATCTGTCAAAGCAAGCTGTGTGGTTTTGCTTGCTACACCAGAGAAGCCACTGCATAGGGAAAATGACAATTCCCATGGATGGGCTCTGCACATCCTGCTGTGGCTGTCTACCTGAGGTCCATTTGGTGCTACATGAAAACATCTAAAGGGATGGAAGATATACTCATTATTTCTATTTCTTTCTTTTCTATATTTGTTAATAAAGTAATTCTATTATAATATTTGCTGTCATGCTTTTTCTTTTGGGATCTGAAAATAATCCTGTGCTTTTGTCCTCCTGGTACAAGAAATGCTGGAAGATGCCAGGTAGAAAATTACTGGATAAATGATGGAACAGTTGATGTTCATGAAATCTTTCACTATTCTTGCTGTGTACACACTGACTGACTCTTTCTTTATGTTACCGTGGCCATCAAAATTTTATCATGAGGGAAAAGATGTTTTTGTTTTCCAAAACTTGTGGAAGAACAATGGCAAAAAATAAGCTGAAATTGCAAGTTCAAATTTAATGCCTAAGATTTTATTTAATTTGCTAAATAAAAAGCAGACAAATCTTGTCCATCTGGTCTAAAGTTCCTTTATAAGTTGCAGTAAGTATTATTATAGAATAACAGAATAGTGATTAGCACTCTGTTTGTGTTATAACAGTTAGAAATGTTCAATACTTCTGTTTAGGCAAAGCTTAATACTCTATCAGACGGGTTATGGTATCCTCTGCATAGTGCTTGTACAGGGACTTGACTATTTCAGAATGGACTGTGATAATCTAATTAGCATATCATTAGGCGAGGTGCAGTTTGCCTGGCCCACTTTCCATTCATTTAAATAAATTACTAATAGTATGGTCTCTCCTAAAACCAACTACTCAGCTACTTGTTGAAGAAAGTAGTAAATTATGGGACTTTTAAGTGTTGCTAATTAAACAACAATTTATTTTTCCTTTTTCTTCTCACTTTTCCCAATGAAAAGCTCACTGTAGAATAATTTTGTGAGTTTGTCAAATAAATCTACATTTTTTCCTAATGTCCATAGGTCCTAGTTTTTTGACCTATATTAAATAGCTCACTCTCACTTCACTAGTCAAAGGTGATGAAGAAGAAGATAATGAGCTACACTGTCATTCTGCCAGATGGAAAACTAAGCAAGAAACTAGATGAAAAGCTTCTCAAGCATTAAACATTCTAAAGCTTTTATTGTCATTCATTTAGCTCATAACAAACAATTTGATGTAGCTTGACATGGCCTGCAAATTTGTCTTTGCTAACTCTGACCACATTATCATTAATACATTATAGAACACAGATTACTTGCAAAGTCAAATGGCTTCCAAAAACACATTTCTTACACTGAAGTAGCAATTATCTTAATTTTGATTTATCATTGTTCATTGTTTACTTATGTTCTGTTTTCTCATACTTACAGACCAATATATAATGTTAGAACATGTGACACATGAGACATACTGTATTCTCCTCTTCAGCTGCAGATACCAGAAAGCAGAGTAATTCTTTCAAAATTCTAAATTTGCAATTCAGTTTTGGCTTTCCTTTTTTTTTTTTTCTGTTAGCATGTGTTTGGGTTTTTTGTGTTTTGTTGGTTTGCTCCCTCCACAAATTTATATAAAACAGTCAGATTCTCAGAAATTTCTTACATAACATCACTTCTGAAAGTTCATAGATTCACAGACTCATAGAAAGTTTGGGTTGGAAGACATATTCAAAGGTCAGCTAGTCTAACTTTCCTGCAAAGAACAGGGATATGCTTCATTTCAATGAGGTTGCACAGAGCCAAATTCAACTTGATCTTGAATGTTTCTGGGGATGGGTGCGTCCATGTCTCTGGGCAACCTGTGCCAGTGTTTCACCATCCTCTATAAGAAAATTCTTCCTTATACCTAGTCTAAACGAAGCCTCCTCTATTTTAAAACCATTACCTGCACTTAAACATCTGTTCTTATCTTTCTTATAGACTCCCTTCAAATACTGAAAGGTCTCTACTTGTCACAGTGAAAACTTAAAATAACCAACGTCATATTTTAAGAATCCCTTTCTTTAATTCTGATAATGGGATAGATTTCTTTTAGTGTTTTGTTAAAAATAATTTTCTTTTTGTTTTCTTTACTTTCTGCTTTTTTTGGGTTTTTTTGTTGTTTTTCCTAGTAAATAAAACAAAGTTACAGAAAAGTACTTGGAGGTTAATATAAACTGGAGGTTGTTAAATTCCTGCAGTGTAAAAAGTTTTGTTCTTGTCATATAACATGGTGACTGTGATAATTATACACAATTAGTTATTGAGGTAGTCCCTATTGAAGGAACCACAATGGTGTTCCACATCTATGGAGCCGGAAAGTGGAAAATTCTTTTTACTGATCATTCAGTGTATTCAACAAGTTCTAGAAAGTCACTTTTCATTAAAATGAAATTTATGACATTTATTGAAACTACCTCAGAAATATTAAAAACTTTCACCAATGGGAATATCTTATTATCAGAAATTATTTGCATGGGAGGCAATCTAAAGTAGGCAATTCAAAGATAGCGTGCAATGCCAATCAAACAATATGTTTAATTATACTGTATTAGAGAATAAGAACAAAACTATGGACATTTTCCTTTCCTACTTCAAATAAACTTATTTTTTCTCCCACACTCTTAACTTTTTCAAAAAACATTGATGCTCAAAAGAGTGAGCGACACTACTTTTAGATATATGGTACAATGTCCCTACAAAATCTTAAGTTTTAGCCAGTGAACTCACTCGAGGAAGCAATATAATCATAGAATATTTTGGGTTGGAAGGGCCCTTAACAATCATTTTAGTTCCAACCCCTGTGCTGTGCTCAGGTACTAAACCAGGTTGCTTCAAGCCTCATCTAGCCTGGCCTCGACCACTTGCAGGAATGGGCCACACACATCCTCATTATGTCTCATTATGTCTCATTACCCTCACCATAAAGAATTTCTTCCTGATATCTAATCTGTAGGTATCTTTCAGTTTCAAGCCTTTCCTCTTTGTCCTATTACTACATGCTCTTGTAAAAAAAAGTTTTTCCACCTTTCATGTAGTCTCCCTTCAGGTACTGTAAAGTCATAATTACGAACCTTAAAAGGTTGGTAAGATGATTAAAATTTATACCTAAAATATGCACATGGATATTGTACTACACTGGAAATCAATGTAAACATTCAAATGCAATCTATCATTAATTCAAATGTGCATGAAGTTTAAACTGGAATTTTAAACCTCATAATGTCAAAAGTATCTGAAATCAACTTCAGGCATTCAGTTTCTGTGCAGTCCAAAGTAATGACCTCACAGAAAAAGAAACAGAGAGAAAAAAAATACTGGTTCTCAAATGTTTTCCTTTAGGATATATATTTCACTTCTCATAATATTTTGGACCTGTCAAAAAATAAAAAAAATAATTTACTTTAAAAACTTATTGAATGTATATTAATATTTATTTAAATGACAGCTTTCCAGATTTATATTAAGTACTTCTATTTTTTCACTGTGACTTGATATTTGTTTTCAGCAATAAAAATATAATTCCTGAAGATGTGGCCATATAATATTCAGAACGAGTGATGTTCGACATCTATAAAGCTAGCAAGACAAGTAAGTAAATAACACTTCAGTGTCTAAAGACTCATATGCCATTGCCATAATTTATTTTGTTTTCTACTCACCCCTGACACATCATCCCCAGGTAAGGTGGACAATGAAAAGAAAATTCTGAAAACATTGCAAAATTGAAAGCAATTGATCGTATAGCTCTCATTTAAAGCACACACAAACTTATGTAAATGTATAACAGACTGGTACTGGCAAATTCCCAGTGTCATTCTCATCAATGCTTCTGACTCATTCCATTATCCAAGAAGGATGGTCTAAATCCAAGCCTAATTTCTGGTTTGAAAATCTGCATTTCTTCTTGAGAGAGGATCAGATTTCCTTCCTAGCCTGTCACTCCATATTTCAATCCCAATGTAATATATAATGGTAGTGCAGAATAGTTTGTAAGTTAACCACAAAATAAATTATGTCATCTAAGTCTCTTCTGAACATCTGAAAAAAAATATTGCTCCTACAATATCACATAATTAATTTATCATCCTACGAACAATCATTAAATGGTATATTATGACTAAACCTTAAAAGTCTCCAAGAAAGTTGTGGAAGAATGCTCAATTCCCTCATAAAATGTGGACTGAGCTACAAAATGGACTGAAGGCATAGGGGAAAGAGAATGCTAATAGTGGGAATTGCATAGTGAACAGTGTGATTTATCTCAGCTGAAACAGCAGAGATTTTGGGAGATAAGACTGACTGCTGTCCTACCTGCAGTTTTCCATTAGCCTTTTTAGTGTAGTGAGTGAACCAGCTCTCCAGGTATTCTTCTAAGACACAGCAAACCCTGAAAATGTTCATTACAGCACTCTATCTGGAAATAGGCACAACACAAAAGACTCATCAGTTTAAATATCATAATGTTTCAGTCTAGAAACAACTGAACAGTTAGAGTTTCACTAGTGAAAAACATCATGATTAAATTAATGTTTTGGTGACTGCACTTCAAATATAGGTACCTATTTGTCTCTTGTAAACATTGATATTGAAAGCATCTGTTACCTCAGAATTATAGTCAATAATTTAACATTTCAGTGTTCCTCAGTGTTCAATGTAATATCCTACTCTTACAATCAGAAACAATTATTAACCTGAGATATTTTTCTGCAACAAGTAATGTACACAATAGATTGATGTCTGACAAATTTTGATCACACAGCCTCTGATTTTCATTAGTGTTAGTGCCTTGTTGTTTAGATGTTATCCATTTTGATACATTTATACATCTCAAAGAAAATACACCCTCACTTTCTTTATTGAAAGAAAGTGGAAGTCAGATAAAAGACATTACAGCTGTCGAATCTCAGGAGTTTGGCAGAAATTGCACAGCATCTTCTGAATACTAAGATGCCAGTACAAATAACACTTCAAGGTAATTCTATTTGGAGGTCTAGGAGTGTCAGGTACTGAATATTGTAATTACTCTAGCTAATGTGGATGATTAAATGAAAGTTTCTCCAGAGTAGACTTCAAAAAATCTATTATGGCTTTGGTACAGTGGAGAAGAAGATTATGCAGGGATATCACATATATATATATATGTTTTATAATATATTACATACATTCAGGTTTAACTTGATACTTTTCCCAAGGGATACTAAGACACTTGTGGGAGGTTTTTGTCAAGTCTTCAGAAGTGTATATCACTTACTGAGCATTTATGGTCACAATAGCAACAATAAATATGCAGTTTAGAAATGTGCAGATTTGTGACATAAAATAGCATTCACTTCCACCTGCATAATTGTAGAAGCCCAAAAGATAAGGGGCTAATGTGTGTGTCTCAAACACCAATAGCTATGGAGTCAAGCAAGGACTGTTGTATAAGAACATGCTGTGGAAACAGGCAGGAAAGAACAAGATATGGCTGGACAAGGGGGCCATATGGAGGGGGGGCAGCACTTTCCTGCGGCAAGTGGCCTGTCCTGGCTCCTGGAGATAAGCACAACAAAATATGTTGCAAGATCAGGAAAGAGTCAAGTAGAAGGCAAGACCAGTAATGGAGGAAACAAGAGCACCAAAGATCCTCGAAGCCCTTCTATCAATTTCCAGAAAGAATTCTAGAAGAATGAATGGTGCATGCTAACTCTTGCATAGCAAGTGAGAACCTAAACCCTGGGACAGGGAAAACTTATCCATTAAAAGGCATCCCCACAAAGCCTGGGTGGCAACCCCCAGGACCCTGGACACCCTGTTGGCCAGATCAACATTGGACCCAGGACTGATGATCTCCTTTCCTCTTTCTCTCTCTCTCCCTCCTTTTAATATATGTCTCTCATATTTTTTCCTTGTATTTCTCTTACTATTAGATGATAAGTGACTAAATTGTACCAATTTCAATGACAAGTGTATAATTTAACAATAAAATTTGCAAGTTTTTTTAGGCCTCTGACATTTGTTGTTCCTCTTCTACCATGGGCCTTTATGAATCTTGGATGCTTCATTCCTCTTAGGAGTGGGATGTGACAATAATATTTGAAAAAAATGTCATTAACCTGAGGAATATTTCTCTTACTACAGGCATAAGACTGTAGAAATTTTGGGGTTTTTTTTTAATGAACTTTCCATAAATTCTGATTTTCTTAATCTTTTTCCCCTCAAACCCCTACCCAAATCAATGGAAATCTTCAATGAAGGAACTGAACTTCTTCTTTAATGCATTGAAGACTACACTTGAAATTTATGCAGCTTCTGAAGAAGCAATTTCATCATCAGAAAACATTGGAACATTTCTGGAATTTGAAGATCGTAAAGCTTCAACTGTAAAATAGTAAGTAATGTAATGGATTTTTTTATTTTCCCTGGCTCAGAAAGCTCAGAGTAGGTACTATTTATTTTGAACTGGAGTCAGATGCTGTATTATGGGTGCCTAACTGGTGTATTGCAATTCCTAGGCAGCAGAGTCTGTCCTACTTGGTAAAGTTGTAGTTCTCGTAGCAGGCAGTAATGATGCCTTACACTCTGAAAGGAAAATTAGGCACCTCCGGGGAGCAATTCAGAAAACCTAGGCAAGTTATCAGTCTTTCTCTATTGGCAGCATAGAAAAATGCATTATTCTACAATGATTCAGTAATTCTGCGCTCAGAATGAAGCCTCCCAAAAAGCAAAGCATTGTGTTCGAAAAAAAGTGTCTGTAGTCTTTGAGTTTTATTCTGCAATATATAAAACTCAAAAGATAAAATAAGATGAAGATAAGATTTATTCTCCAGAACATATTTTCCCCAAGTGTAGTTCTTAATACTCTCAAATAGTCTTAAAGAAATAAAGATTTAATTAATGATCCATCACTCATTAATCCCTCAATTAAAACTGTTCCATATTGTATTCACGTAGAATGTGTCTCTGAATCTTTGGTGACACAAAGTGATTTGAAAAAATGGTAGATGAGCCATTTCTTTACAGATGCACTCCACAAAGACAACACAGGGACTTGTACTTTTGAAATAAGCCTATAGCATAAACAGTATATGTCATTAAATCAGGTGTAATAAGCAAGAATTCATATTAAAATATTAGAGTCCTAGTGAAGGATATTGTTAGGAGAGGTGATAAGCAACTCTTCTGCACACACAGATTGAGTAGAAAAGAAACAGTGTCAGTAGGATAAATTAACTACTAACCTCTCCTGGCTGCTCTCAAGCTTATCAAAGGAGGACCACCAGACCATCAAAGTCCCATCTCCACAAGTGCAGGGGAACACACAGGCAGGATGAAAGGCAAAGAAACCCTAACTACAAGCTCCTGAGAAGGAACATCTGGTCCAGACTCCTCACAGGACTTTTCCAAGACCAGCGGATCCATTGTTCAGGTGTAAAACCCTCCAAAATAATGAAAGCAACCCTATGCAACACCTTTTTGGACTAAGAGATGGTTATTGCCCTTAGGTAATAGACACAATATAGGTTGCAGGAGAACAGAATTTTGGTATTATATGAGTTCTTATGGGATGTATGTGGGAGGAACCAAAGGTGACATAATGAAGGGATCTGCATGGTTTGTGGAAGGAACTTTGGTGGGCAAATTAAGAGATAAGGAAAGAAAAAGGTCCAGTCACATGTATGGAGGGTCTTTTTATACAATCTAGAGACATCCTGCACTTGATCACTGCAGTCTGTCCTGTCTTCTCATTAGGTTCTGCTTTCAGTTATTTTTCCAGTAAGACTCTTAAGCCCATGTGTGTGTGTTTATCAGGGATCTGAGTGCCAGCAAGTGGAGTCAAAGCACTGGTTCAGATGACCTATGTGTCCATGGTGGCAGCAACTGGAGAGACCTGAGTGAGTGAAACCTAGTGAAAGGCACCAGGGTGGTTCCAGGGGTCAAAGCCACATGTTGCTGTGATGCAGTACCTGGAGTGAATGAGTGAGGGCACTGGTGAAGAGCAAGCCAGGTGAGCTGGTGAGTAGGTGAGGTGGCCTGGTTTCAGGAATTCTCTAAAGGTAAGATCACAAGGTTGGAGGTTGCTGTTGGGGATCAGAGAGTCCCAGCCAGTGATGGCTGTGGGTGCACGTGGTTTTGTGTGTTTACAGATGTGGCAGGATAAGACAGTCCTTATCAGCAAAGAGGGTGGAGTTGGTATGTCCCCCACATGCCATCCACTGGGGAGACTGGGTTGCATGTGCAGCTACTGGGCATACCACAAACCTAAGCCTAGCTGCTGCAGGGGCTCTGTACTGTACATATAAACAAACATGCACAAACATATATATGGACAATTTTTTCAGTCCTGAGCTGAGCAGGGTGGAGGTGCATTACTGAGACTCCATACTGGCCCCTCCTCCTGCTCAGCAGAGAGGCTGGTACTGCCTGTGTTCATGAGTGCTCTGTATGTGCACCTGTGCTCTCTGTGTGGCCAGCCATGTATATATGTGTATATACTGCACAAAGAGTAAGCTGTCTACTACTAATACACACTCAACCTTGCTGCTGGAGAGACCAGCTCTTCAATTAGACTAGGAAGAAATAAACACTAACACAGGTGGCCCAGCAGATGTAGGAGGAGCAATCTCCTACATTCCCAAATGTTTCCAGATCAGATAGTCTCAGCAGATCTTAATAAAGGTCAGAACTGCTTCTTCATAGTTTACTTCTGCAGTGGTACCAGATTGCAAGATCCAAATTAGAGAATCTCTACCCACAAATTACCATGACATTTTCTGCAAGCAATCTAAACTGGACTCTTAGCTGCTAGGCAGGCAATGCAGACTAAGCAGTTTGTTGGTTCATGCTGTTTCTCTGAACTTCATGAACTCTTGGGGGAGGAATGCAGAACATCTCTTTCTGCTCCCTTAGTATAGCTTCAGAGATCCCCATGAAACTTTGAACAAAATTTAGACTCAGAATTTTGCCACCACTGCTCCACATGCCCTTTCTCTTCTCTTCTTGTGCAGACCATGTGTGTATGACTGTCCATAATGAATATGGGGAAAGAAATCCTGAATTTGCCATGATGAGAAGGAAGCAAAAGTGTTAAACTCACTGCAGAACATCATTACAGTGTTTGTGCCAGCTGCACAGTAATGTTATAATATGGCTGATGAGAGTGAAATTCAGAAAAAAAAAAAGATGCAAAAGTAGTCAGAGATCTCATTTCAGAGATCTCATTTAGCTAAATAGATGTGCTAAAGAATTCTCTTTTACATGCAGCAGTAGGAACACTGAAATCCTTCATGTGAGGCAGAAAGAAGGGACACAAGTCAAAGCAGCTGAATTTGGGGTAGTACCCAGTCACTAAGAGTTTCCTGTTCAGACACTGGCCTGTGAACAGGATGAGGGAAATCCCAGGAAGCTGAAATTGGATCCTAGGCTGTAGGCAGGGTACAGACAGCCCCAAAGCCCAGCTAGACAGGGATAGTCAGGACTGGTGATGCCCTCAGAACCCTGGCACTGGAGTAATATCATGACTGCTATGATAAGTAACACACTATTAGCTAATTCATAAGTCATATAATTTATATGGATACAGAAATGAATGAAAATGATTTTTTCATTGAGATAAATCTGCATTTCTTCCCTATTAATTCTATTGTAATGAATAATGCAGCAGGAAAGATTCTAATTATAGAATGCCTTTAATTTGGATAGATTTCATACATTTTTTCCATCTTATTAACCCCAACACTCTTTTCTTGATGTGGAAGGATAATTTACACTCATTCTTTTGTTTAATTGTGCCACTTACACAACAGGTGCTCTCTGTAGTAGTTCATACCATGTGCAGATCAATGCTGTGCCACTGTTGAACATTTCTATATTTAAATTCTTAATAATACATACTCCCTTGTTACATTAAAATGTAGGCAGTAAGAAGTCTGCCCGCAAATTTGATAGGATTTGGTCATGCAATGTTCCCCCTTTCCAGCTCATGAATAATGTTTAATTAGATATCATTTCAGGATGCACAAAATTTTAGGATTATGCCTGAGATAATGAGCACGACACTACTTTATGTGCCTACGCCAGAAGGACAATAGTTCCTCAAACCCTTGCTGCTTGTTTTCTCAGGGATGAAGTCAAGACATTTTATTTTAGAGCACTAGAACTGTTACAAATGCAGCATCCATTGCTCAGAGTTACCGCAGCCTTTGACCCTAATCTTCCTTTTATCCATCCTTTTGGTGCACCCTGCTGAAAATAGTCATATTGTTATTCTGTGACACTAATTTGTGGTATGAAGTTATTGCTTGACTTTGGCAGTGTTTGTCTACTTTTTGTCAACTGTGCTAACAATAGTATGGGAGAATGTAATAGCTAAGCTGGGGCACAGTGGTCCTAACCTAAACACTACTGTGCATCAAGGAGCCAGTGATCCTCAGAACAGCTGACCTGGATATGTGCAGGTCTGTGCTGTCTTGTACACGATTGTGGTCTGCCAGAAGAACTTCACTGATTATTGTAACGTGAAATCCATATGCAGCTCCCTCTTGACCCCTGGCCTTTGTGCCACCTCATGTATCTTCTTATCTTGAGGGTAAGCAGCATGTTTACAAAAAATGTTCCTCTGCTTGGCAATAGAAATTATGAATAGAGCTGGTTTTGCTAATGAGGAAATACTATAAAACCTCTAAAGATAACAGTGCTGGCAAACAGCAGAGATAGCATCTGTGCAGAATGTCATGCTCTGACCACTGGGATACTGTTCAATCCTATAAAACTTGGGGTTCTCACCATTTGAAGGAGTGTAAGATTATCTGTGTCATCCCCTTTTTCCTTCTCCTGTAATGTCCAGTAAATGACATTTTAATGAATATCTGACAGAGCCTGATTGCCTTTCTTACTGGAATGCATAACAAGCACTTGCATCAATGCATTACATTAAGCATTTGATGAATGTGCAAGTCCAGTCCCAGTGCCAGAGGCTGGTTCCTTGTCAGCCCCTTTCTCCAATCTGTCAAAGTCACACTGAATAGTAACATGACCCTCTGGAATGTCAGCCACTCCTCACAGTTTGGTGTACATTCTGTCCCATCATCCAGATCATTAATGTTGGTGTTAAACAGGGTTGGACCCAGTATTGACTCCTACACTGCTAGTTATTAGCCTCCAATTAGATGTACCAATTGATCCTAAACCTCCGGGCCCAGCTGTGTAGCCAATTTTCAACCCACCTTAGCATCTTTACATCATCAACTCCTCTATGGGACTCATGTCAAAAGCCTTACTGATTTCCAGGCAGGCAATATCCTCTGTTCTCCCCTCATTTACCAAGCCAGTCATTTTTTTTCATAGAAAGCAGAAAAGCTTGTCAAGCATGACTCCTCTGTGGTGAATCATGCTTTTTAGTCCTCATCCCTTTCTCACCTTTCATGTTCCTTTTATTTATTTATTCTGCCTTAGTACTTATTTACATGTGTCTATTAGTTATTTATTAGGCCAAAGTATATAAATTTTAAAATTTAACATGATAGCACTGATTTTATTCTTGCTTATTTTGATCACTGAGGGTACATAATAGTGCCGTTGGAAACACTGGGACAGGACCTCCTACATTAAACCATGGCCCTGCAGTAGACAGAGGGAAATGAACAGTAAGAAAGAGCACCTGATCAAACATTCCAGCTCTGAACAAGGGTTAAGGCCTTTCTCCAAACATTCCTACACATGGTCACATGAAGGTTATCCTCACATTATCTTTGCGTTATTGTGTTTGCAACCAAAGCTGAGCAGCACTTTTTTCTTTTTCACCCTTTTTAATCTAGGAAAATAACCCTGGGTTTTGACTAGGCCTATTACTAACCTTTAAAAAGAGTGAAACATAAAAGATTTTACTCAAAATATACAAATAGTAATATTTACTTTATCAACAATTTTTATGTGAAACTAATATTTCATTAGGTTAGATTCTTTAAAGTACTATCAAAGGGAAACTATAATTCTGCTGTGTCCTATGGGAAAAATATTCTGTCATTTTTAATTCAACTCTAATTTATTAATGTTCAAAGAAATTGTCAGCAAGAGGTTTTAACAAAGTCAAGACGATAATGAAAAATTAAAATAAAAGTCATTTGGAGGGAGATCTGGTAAAGCTATTTTCTCTCCTTGAGCAGCCCATTGATTTAAAAATCAGAATGTCATAAGAACAGTCTAAGATTTTAATAGCCACAGCCACATGATCAAGTTAATTATTAGTGGGTGCAACAACTGACAGCATACAGCAACTCTAATAGGGAAAGTTACTTTAAGGGAAAAATAAAAAAGGGGAAGAGAGAGATGTGGAAGCTCTCAGTTCAGTGGAAAAGAGAACAGAGAGTTCTCTCAGGCTTCGGCCTGGGAAAGTTAGGAGAAGATAATCAAAACAATTATTTTCTCTGCTCATTGTTGTGCCCATGTGGAATGTGTTCTGAAGATTGTTTACCCAAGGAGATTGCTTGACTGTATTCTGGTGATGGTGTTTGGATTCAATGACCAATCAGATCCACAGCTGTGTCAGGTCTCTCAGGACAGAGTTACGAGTTTTCTAGTTGTTAATTGTTGTTAGTGAGAGCTCTTGCTAACCTACTGTAATACAGTGTAATATAGAAATAAAATATACTATAAGATGATACAATAAAGAAATTGATCTAGCCTTCTGAATCATGGAGTCAATGCTAATTATTACCCAGCTGGGGGCCTGCAGCAGCAGAGAGAGGAAAAGGAGGAAAACTGGGCAAAAGCAAGGGCAGGGAAAGATGAAGGCTCACCAGTGGCTGGCCCGGAGAGCAGTGGCAGGGTCCCAGATGAGCATCCTCTAAAGGAGGTTCTCTTCAGTGAAAGAAGTGATGAGGAGGAACATGACAGCTGTGATGATGATTTCTTTGCCTTGCCTTTAATCCCTAGAACTATATGATTTTGCCATGCTACAGTTTGTTCCTGTTTGTGATGATGTTAGCAAAGGTTGACATATACCAATCATGTGTAATCACTGAATATTGATTATCTGTTAAAGCTTCTGTGAACAAGTATTTTTGGATAATGACAGTCAAGTATTTAAGAGACCATTGTCTATTTTACTGTATGCTTTTTTGGTTTTCTCTACATTGGAGAAAACTGGAAAAAAACCCTTTAAATACCTAAAATCTGCCAATATCTAAATATCTGCCAAACAATAGGAAAGATAGGCATGTAAAGAGGAGTCATTGCTATACCAGCCATAGCCACTTCCCACGATAACCCACCAGACCAACACAGGTGCAGCTGCAAGCCCATGAGATTAACAGTATGAGAATAACAGTATAGAAATAGAAGGAAAAATAAGATCAGAGAGGCTCAGTAAAGCACTGCTACAGCAGCACAGCTGAAAGGTTTCAGAGCTGCAAAGAGCATGCTCTTAACATTAGTATGACCAGTGTACCAGGGCACCTCAGGCACTGCAGTACATCATTATTATATTTTATAATGATGTATATGATTTCATTTGGTAGCAAAAAGGTTAGCTATGTCTGTATTTACTTTGTCTTGTTAGTTTTTCTACTTTTTAGGATAAAAACTCACACTTAACTTTATTACAGCCATATTTTTGCAAGTTCTACATTATAACATGGAAGAACAGAGGATTACAACCATTCATTTCATTTAGAGACCTAATTATAATTCAACCTCACATTCATGAAATCTCTGGAAGTGGTATCATCTCTACTTGTCCAGAATTAAATATTATTTAAGGACAGCATTTATGATACTTACTTTGTCTTTCCTTTCAAATTGGCTGTGGATTAAATCAGTACATTAACGTGCTGAAATAAATAATATAAACATGACAACTGTTGCATTATACTGAATATTAATGCCAGAATAACCATGGTAACGCAACACCTTGTTCAAAGGCTTTGAAAAATGAGTTGCAAGGCAATTAATAAGGGAAAATTTATTGCTAAGTCTGAAGAATACTTTGAAATGCAATGCTTGCGTAGGCAACTGTTAATTTTAATAAATTGATCGTGATTTTTCCTTCAAGTGTGTAATGAAAAAACAAACATTTGCAGTTCAGCTGTTTGAGAACTTAAAAGAGTAAACAAACAAGTGGCTACAATTCTCAAACTGCTTTCTTTTCTTTGTTTACCAGATCCATTATTAAGAACTGCTGTTTAGGTTTTCATTGCATCTCTGTTGACATTCAATATGATGAGAATGAATCTTAATTTCTGTGGTCAATGCAAGGTTTTACTTTAATTACCAAAGCCAGTAAATGTTTTAAACTTATCTGATAATTCTTATGTACAAATTTAGCTGAGATTTGTTGTTTACTTAGCAGAATTGTGATACACCAAATTTTCATTCCATATTATTCTGAATCTATCTATGCTTCACAAGCTTTCAGTTTGAAACCTGACTAGTTTTTGTTTAAAACTGACGTCTAATGCCTGTTGTTTGTGTGTATGTTTGCTTTGTTGAGATATTCCTTTAATCAAGAACAGAGGAAATACAGACCTTACAAAATTTACAGTTGTTTTTTGCAGCACATGATAGCAAAATATTCTCTGAACTCTACAGAAACAGCTCTCATTACTTTACTCCCACTTGGTGTGAGTTTCTTTGATGGCAGAGTGCACTGGGCTATGCCAGATGTCTGTCTAACACACTTACGTTATGGTTAAGAACTTACAGGGCACTGCTGTACCATTATTCTGGATGATGATTTAGGTTTACATGCTATTTTGTGTTATTTTAACTCATGTAACATGTTACCTGTGTTATTTTAAGATACATAGAGGCTGGGTAGATTATACCAAAGGTGTGTTTAAAGCAATTTTTGCTTCCTTTTCTTTTATCCTCACCTTCTTATACAGTGAGTTAACATGAGGAATAAAAAGCTTTGCAAAAGAGGTTCACTGAAAACTGTTATAAAATCCACTCTTGTGCATAATTTTTGTACCAGCATAAGGGATTGACAGAGCTGAGGGTTGAGTACCTCATAAGCCTTAGCCATCGGGTCTAAGAATATTTAATCTCAGATTTTAATGGAGAGATAAAAATTATTGCAATCTTCGGAACTGTGAATAAAAACATGACAATA
Source organism: Ploceus nigricollis (assembly GCA_013399945.1). Taxonomy (NCBI): domain Eukaryota; kingdom Metazoa; phylum Chordata; class Aves; order Passeriformes; family Ploceidae; genus Ploceus; species Ploceus nigricollis. The sequence continues at coordinate 251,756 of VXBC01004207.1, forward strand.
AGGAGCAAAACTGATACAGGTCAAAATAGTGATTTTTAGAGAGCTAACTGCTCTCTTCTTTGTATCATATCAATGTCATAACCTAGAGGGTTACCCAGCCTGTGGGTGTTCCAAGATTTTGACCGTGCATTCATTCTATTCTGTAATACACAAGACTGCAGAGGCTTTTGTCCCCTAAGTTTCTCTGCTTTATTTCAGATTACAAAAAATGCCATACAATTCACCAGCAGCAAATATATTTTCACAGAAATTACCACTTGTAAGTTTAACTGTGGTTAATGTAGTGAATATATATTTATCAAGCTATTATAAGTTACTATAAGCAATCAATAATAGAAACAATCAATTTTATACCAACAATGAATGCAAAAGCAATGTCCAAGTACTGTAATGAGTTACTACAAACTTGTCTGTAGTGAAGCAAGCTTATAGACAATACAGCTGTGGGTATACTTATGAGAGATATACAATACCAGTGTCAAGAAAATTTGACAGATTTCAGAAAGGACAAAACCATCTCAAGGAACGCGTTAACTCATTCCCAGAGGGCGAGACACAACCATCCCAGAAATGGGAGAACAAACTGAACTAATCCCAGAAGTATGAGTGCGGAGGAGCACCAGTAGAGTAACACAGTCTCACTTCAGAGATGATCCACACCAAAGACTTTGGAATCAACCACGAATACTTCTGGTTCATAGGCCTAGACAGATAGCTCCCAGTCTGGCAGGTGTTTTCTCTGTGAGCATTTGAGCAGAAAAATTCTGCTCAGTAATTTTCCCCTTCTAACCAAGTCACATTTCTGGCTGTTCAGAACAATTGCTAACTCCAAAGACCCTTTTTCCATCACCATTGTCTCTCTTCAGGCTGTGACTCTTACTGCTTTCCTGGTGGTTTAACTAGCGACAGCAGAATAGGTTTGAACCATCTCATATAGCAATTCTTTAAACTACTGTGTTTCATAATGGTCTTCCAAAATCAAAGAGGTAACCACAAATAGAAGTGTTCCATTCCTGTGAAGCCCTTTCCCTCAACCCACCCAACCTCATTGCCTTCCCACAGAGGGAATAAATAAGACAAGAATGGGAAAAGAGAAAAAAAAGACACCATCACTTTCCAGTTGGAAAAATTCTGGACTAAAGGAACAGCCCTTGGCAGCTTTTCTTTAAAAGGCAACTGGCAGTAAACCTTAGAATGGTCTAGTCAAGGTAGCTGAGTTGCCCTAGGGCTGAGAAATACAAGTACACATAACAATAACAATGTGAGAAGAAATAATTTCAATGTCTGTGTAAAAGTATGAAAAAATAACTTTCTTTAAACCTGAAATGCAGAATTAATTCAATCTCACATGGATATAGCACTCTCTGATAAGGGGCTCATGGGAAAACCATGTATTATTCTGTGAAGTGGAACGACTTTTTTTTCTCCTTTTCTCTTTTCTTTGCATAAAAGTAGGTCCACAATGCACGTTCTCATGAGAATCAAATATCTCTCATGGTGCTTCCTAATGTGAATATGAATTTCCCATCCATACACCCCAGCTTTCTTCAGTCTGATGCTGAAAATACAGTAAAAACTAAAACTCATGAAAAATGCATGTACTTTTCTCTAGGTTTATAACTGCATTTACTCTTCTCACCTTTGAAAAATCATTATACAACCTTCCCATTCTACAAAGAAGATTCTAAGGGTTTAGTATTCAGGCATATTGTCTTTTTGGTAGCTGACTGCTGGACTAAAAGCCTTCCTAAAACACTTTCAGATTTTAAAAAATGGATCCTTTGTAATGCGGAATCAGAAGTCACTGTTCTTTGTGTTTTAAAGCTCATCAGCACGGCTTTGATTCATGCCTAGAATCATTATCAGGTTTTTTATGAATTCTGTGGCAAACAAACAATTTAATTTGGTTTTTTTGTTTTTTTTTTTACAGATGCACTCACTAGTCTGTATGTAAGTCTTCAATATTTATTATGTTTGTAGCTAGTTTTGGCAAGATAGGTGAAATTTTAACATTTGTGTTGTAAATTCACAGCACTTATCTTGTTTTAATGTTTTATAGCACCAACATGGAGTTAAATTCTGCTTTCCTAAGCAAGACTTGCTTCCAGGACCATCTTGAATATCATCCTAAAAGGAGTGAATAGACACATGAAACACTAGAAGGATAAAGTCCTCCTATTTTGGCACTATTTTAAAAAAGAAAAAAAAGGTGGGGAAAACCCCATTTCTTTATCTTGTACAGTATACTTAAGCAACTTAGTATCGAGCTTTATGGCAGTGCAGTAATTTCTCTCAATCTTATATGTTTTTATTCAGTTTATTGTCACTTTAGGAGTGGAAAATAATAACTGGGGAAAAAATGAGCATTTCTTCTTGTCAATTAGTCTCTTGAAAGAGTCCACATATGTTTAGAAACATAGTTAATTTCTTAGTCCCAGAAATTCAATCCATTCATTCTCTTGGCAATTCCATACAAAATATTATTTGTTTGGTATTTTGGATTTTGTGAGTAGGGAGTTGCTCTTTTTTTTCCTTTATTTTTGGTGTTTAATTTTTTTTTATAATTTATCTTTATCACAAATATTTAGCTCTTTTTCATCTTTTGTTAGTGAGATGATATACCTGATAGAGATTCTTATAGAAGAACTGTAACATTTCTTGTGAGCAGTTCAGGTATAGTATATATGTTCTGTCTTTTTCTTTGGAGATTTTTCATCTTCTGGAGGGAAGAGAAAAAGGAGCTGGGACTGGAGGAAAGCCCAAGATTAATATATTTTTCTTTAAAGACCACAGATTCAAGACATCTCAATCAGGCATTAAATACCAATAGCAAGTAATGAAAATAAACTAAAAAGAATTTAAATAGAGGCAGAAGTAATCATGGGGCAGCTTTTTAGTAGCTGGTGGGGAAGAGAATCAGACAGAAAAGGTACACTTTGTGGTTGAGATAAGAAGAGTTTAATCATTGATTAATAACAATACTAATAAAAAATTGTAATGAAAATAAGAGAGAAAGAAAGAGAAGGGGGAATAAACCCCAAGACATACAAGTGATGAATAATGCAATTTCTCACCACCCATAGAATGATAACTGGCCAGTCCTTGAACAGTGATGGTCAGTCCCCATAAAGTTCCCCCAGCTTACATACTGGGCCTGATGTTCCATGGTATGGAATATCCCTTTGGCCAGTTCAGTTCAGATGTCCTGGCCATGCTCCCTTACAGCTGTTTTGCAGCTCCTCACTGGCAGAACATAGAAAGCTAAAAAGACCCTGACTGAGGATAAAACCTTCTCAGCAACAACTGATTCTTCAGTGTGTTATCAACATTATTCCGTTCTAAATATATATCATAACACTGTACTAACTACTAGGAAGAAAACTAACTCTATCCCAGCTGAAACCAGGACAGTCTGTTGGACATATATATAGTTAGGCAAATAAACGTAGGTAACATAAAACCTGCTTCTCTCTTTAGCTAAACCATTCACTTTTATTTTTCTGTGCTCACCATATAGCAGCAGCTGACTGATTGTCCATGTCACCTAGTTATACCATACATCTGCCTCAGCACAGCTAGGCCTAACTAGCATTAAATCAGAAAATGTGTAATCAGCAAGTTTTATGCCCTCATCCCTGGCTAATTTGACATACCATTTCAGGCAAAGTTTGGCATAAAAATGACTGCAGAGGAATTTCTCCAGGTGACAGCTATGACTTCATGACAGTTTCCAGCTTTGTCAACCTTCATGAAGTCAGACTCAATTCACAGGCCTGTACAAAGGGACTAACACTGCCTATGGGAGGGTGAATTCCTTACTTCTTGGATAAAAATGGTGTTGAAGAAAAAATGCATTTTATTAATTATGGGTGAAAGCACAGGTGAACCTTTCAACTATGAAAGTTTCCTCTCACGGGTGATATATCAGCACATTATCATATCAACCATCAGTTTTTCAGAAACTGTGAATGACTGCTGAATCAATGCTTTTATTCTACTCAAACTCTACTTTCAATGGTAGACTTTTGCCCAGCATTTCGTGCCTTTTATAAGAAAATTTCTACAGGAGGCAATGTTTAAATTCTGTCATTTAAATACATAAAATCCCCAGTCCAGAGAAAATGCGAAAAATTCCACAAGCCCAAGTCAGTGGATGAGCCTCTGCAGAGGTAGCCAGTGATGTTTGGAAGGACTTCTGAGGAATGAAAAGGATTCTGGAAGTGAGGCAGAAATGTGTGAAGCAAAGCCAATGCTATTGAATGACAAAGGTGTGTGTTTGGTGGACTCTTTGGCATCAAAAAACATTCACAGCTGCTGGTACTTAAAATTCTCATTAAAAGTCATGCCTTGCTTCTTTGGCAATTCACTCCTTCAGAACTAAAGCAAAAGATCAAGAACAATATTTTAATTTCTTTTGCCTTTCACCCTCTTCCTAATGGTGAATATTTTGCTTTATTTTCTAATTTGAGTGCTTATGATTGAATAATTCTTCAGCTAGTTTTCATGGAGTTTACTGAAAGAAAATATGTCATTGATATCCTCCCATTGTATAATCTCTAAACGTCAATATTAGAACATTTATAATTTCAATTATGTGTACCCATAAAGCTGTTATCTCGGAACATACAAATTGTACATGACATCTCATCTTTTAAGCTAGTAAATCAAATAATTTCCTTCACAATTTCATTTGGAAAGAAAATGTAATTGGTAGTCCAATGAAATCTACATTAGCTTGTTCTAAATTCAATCTGGGGGAAAAAAAAAGAAAACAGCAAAACCCTGCTGCAAGAAATCACTTTATTATAATTTCAACTACTGCAGTAAACCAGTGGCTGTACTAAGCAAAAGTCTGCTGAAACAATCATCAGACAATTACTAATTCTGAAATTGCTCAGTTTTTATGCTACCTAGTATTGGGGTTTATTGCTTGTTTGTTAATAAACAAACCTGCTTAATAAAGGGTTTTTTTAAAAATTTATTCTTTTGTAAGAGTGAAAGCCTCACACAGACACATGGAACTAAAAGCAATCTTGATTATAGAACCTCACTGTTTACCTTTGGCCGTGGGTATTACTTTCTTTAAATATGTATATGTGCTTGAGGATGGAAATATAAAAAAGGAAAACAGGTGTATACAAAAATACTGAAATCCTTTTGTAAAGAGTTGAACTCGGATTTGTATGACCTCAACCTATTTTTGAAGTTTAAAGCTGGAAACACTTCCATTTATTTCAGTTTTGACTTTATTTTTACTTCCTCTACATCTCAGTGCTATTTAATCTTTCTGCTATGCTGACACACATGTAGGACCCCCTTCTCCACTACATGAATTCATAAAAGCACATTCACAGAATGTGTCTAACTGAATTCTTTCTCAAGACTGACTAGTGCAGCAGTGCCTACCAGAATCTAATCAAGAAGGACTTTTTAACATTTTCTTCAATTTGATGGTTTTATTTTTCTTTCATCTTTTATTGTTGACTACATAATTTGTTCCTCAAACTTATTTATAGGAATAATCATTATACTACTCCTTTTTTCTTCTAACTGTTTTTTGTATTTCTTCTTCATTTTTTTCTCTACAACTCTCTGTTACTCCAGGGGGAGGGTGGGTAAAGAAAGGGGAAAAAAAGGAATTCTGTACATTGAGAATATAGTATATTAAGGATCAAAAACATACTGCTTTGATGGGCAATGATTCAGTGGCTGAAATTGCTAAGTGAAATGGAATCTTTTACAATTTAGTTACAAATCTTTTTAAATATATGCTATTAATTAAAATGTACAAAACTTTTTCTTTCTTCACAGCTGTGGATAGATACAATATACTTAAAAGGCAATTTGACTATTTTCTTTTTAATATGATGATGTACAAGACAAATGTGAATACTTGTTTAAGTTCCTAAGATGAAAGCCAACATACATGATACAGAATGGCTTTGGTGAAATTGTCAGGGTTCATTTTCTTCGTTGGGTTTGGGGTTTTTTCCTGTATTTCAAAAAACAAAAGTAACATGAAACTCAATTATAGTTATCCAGTTTATCAAGAACTAATCAAATGCTCTGTCTTGATATCTGTTTTTTTAGTTGAACAGGTCTATACAATATTTCAAAACTTTCATGTCAGCAGATCTAAGTGAAGTAAAAATTTGGATGGGGTCATAAATTAGCCCTAAGCAGACAGCAAGGTAAAAATCTTTAAAGAGCTTCAATAAAGCAAGAACAAATGCTTTGAACTCAGTTTGCTTAGACTAGGCCATTCCTTTTTGATCACTGTTGTGTCAGTTGGCTTGAGTTTGTTCTTTAGGAAGATTTTGGGAAGACAGATTTTATCTAGCCAACAATCTACCTCTAGTAAACAGAAGTCAGTGGTGAATATATGCCCTAAAGAAGCAAGAAACTTGAAGAATTTTGTAAGCTTTGACTTCTCAAATGCAAAAGTGAGAATACTATTTAAAATAATGACATATTAGGTGAGGGAAATTAACAAAATATTTTCCTATTTTTTTTATCAAAGAAAAAAATCTCTACATGTATTTAAACAGTCAGTTTTGAAGGAATTATATTAGTAAGATAAGTAAATACACTCTGACTTTGATTCTTTCAAGAATTCTGAGGAGATGCCTGTTGTGGTTAAAGCTGTCTCGTACCATGCTAATGGATTTGAAAAATCACAACATAAGAGAACTGGCATAGACAAACTGCAGTAGTCTCAGTAGTTCATGTCAGATTACTGTTCAGAAGTTTGACATTAAGCTTTTACTTTGATGTCATGAACTGCTGATCAATTAGAAAGCAAGCTTTAAAAGTACAATATGTCTTGAGAAAAATCAATAACTCTACTTTGTCCTATTTTAAAGACAAGATGAAAATTTGCAACTGTCAATGCGCATTATTGTTACTAGAAGTGGGAAATTCAAAGACATACTAAATGGCTACTTATGTGCAATAAAAGGTTTAACTCAGGCCTTCTCACCTACTTTGACAGACAACCATCGCAAAACAAAGACCTTAGTATTGATAAAAGGTTTGACTTGGCATCATAAATGGATATATTCATAGTTACATCAGAGCCTATGCACTTCACCCCTTAAAAAATATAAATCTAGTGCACAGTGCTGTATGCTGCTGCAGAGGTCAGAATTTAGAAAACAGAATGACAGTTTTTAAGGTTTATACAATACTGGGGAAATCCCAGCTGGACTTCAGTGATTCTTGTGGGTCCCTTCCTACTAATGATATTATATGATTCTATTAATCAATCCCTCAGTTACATGCTTTAATTCCAGGGGCATGGATTTTTAGTCAATTTCAGTAGAAGTCAATTTATAATGGCCCTGTGCTGCTCCTAAGTGCTTTCTGAGAACTGTCCTCTTTGACCAAAGTGTATCATACAACTAGCTGAGATAAGGTCAGGCAATATATTAATGTTACACTTAGAGTTAATTGACTTCTATATTTAGATTTTTTTTCCGTTATTTCATTCTAAAAAACACTGGACTAAGAAATACTATTACCTGTATCTCTTTTCTAATACTTGGCATTACAACAGAGAAAAATTTGCATCTATGAAACTTTTTTCTACTTCTGCTAATAACGTTGACTTTTTCTCTTTTCTATTTGTTCTGAAAAATTTTAGAGAACTGAAAATATACCTCAGTCTATGGCTTTCCACCAGCAAAACCATAGTAACAAAGTTTTAAATATGTAAAGAAAATAAAAAAGGATGGACAAGTAAATCCAAATCCATCGTCACCTATTCAGATTCATAGCATAACCTTAAAGATTCCTTCCTTACTTAGGGGAACTACCTGGAAAAAAATTTCATATAAATCAGTGTCAATTGTCAATTAAAAGTCAATTGTTTAGTTTTGGCTTGGTCCTCTCAGACTCATGGACTAATGTGGTGGCAGTGACAGACCAGACCTTAAAACTGAAGGTCTATCACAATTTAAAGACTATGCTTGTAACATACATAGCTGTCCTATGCATCCGTATTTGAGTTAACATTTAGCAAAGAAGTAATGACGGTGAAATCAACTCACAAATTCAGATGTAACAACTTCTTCCAACTCCATGGATCCTGAACCATTTCATATTCTACTTAAGAGGTCTTTCTGAAAACAATGAAGTCAACTACCTTCTGTCACCTTCTAGGTGACCAGAAATTGTTGTTTCTAGAATTAAAAAAAAAACAACTTTCAGGCATAATTTTCCAGCCAAATATTGTCTGACATGCATTTTCTCCTTAAATGCTGTTAAAAAATTAAAGCAACCAGCAATATCACACTGTTAAAAATTATGATATAGAGGGACTAGAGTATCTAGAACTCCAAATGTATAACCACCTATTCCTTGAAAGCAGGTTAATTCAAGGAATTTGCTTTTTGCCCTAATCTAACTCTATTTCTTTTATGATGCTCCCCTGGAGATAAACAGGAACATGAGGAGTGAATCTTTTCTAGGAGTAAAGATATTTTATCTCTATTGTCTGTAAAATAGGTTCTATACAACAACCCTATCTGTAGGACAAAATCCTTGACTTTACACACACAGAGAATACCATACTTTGATTGTTTAAATGTAAAGGATGACAACTAATAAATTGGAGTTACTGTACCAATATAAATTTTGTTTTATGGTAAAGCCTCTGGGTATGTTTTCTTCTCTTCATGTGTACTAATATTAATCTGATTTTATATTAAATACTCTTCAAAGTATTACTGAAATGCTGTTGTGACATTCACACTCCATTTTCCTGCACTTTATCCTTTACAAGAGCATGAACATCTGACATTTAAGAGACTTATAAAAGCCTATATATGTCAAGAGAACTAAAGTGAGTGCTATTCTACTTCAAATGTTCAGACTGAGAGAAAATTGTTAAAAAATAAAATTTAGAAAAATGGAAATAGTGAAGAACTCAGACAAGAAAATGGAACACCATATTGGAATTCTGCAAAGCTTTAAACTGTTCAAATTCACTGGTACATTCAGGGAATATCTATAGTTACATATATATTATTATGATGTCTTACACCTAACAGGTAGATCCCGACAAGGAAATATTTCCATTAACATTGTAGCTCGTGTTTAATTTTACTTTAAAAAATGGAGATCATACAGAGTAAAAAATCAAATAAAAACATATCTATTCATATGGGTCATAAATACTCTTCAATGAAATCAACATGGTCTCTTGCTATGGACCCACTCTTATGTAAAAACTTTGAGTCATTTATTTCAAAGTACTCTGACTGAAAATTAAAAAGATCCTGAGGGTCTGGAAATTCACTCATAAGAACTTAGGTGTCTGTATCTAACACTGAATTCGACATGTTAAACATCACAAGCATCTTTTCTTTTAAAATACAAGACTCATGGGAGGTAGATTGGTAAATCATTACATAGTGGTAAGCAATTTGCAAAAAACACCGAGCAGGTAAGTGTGAAAACAATCAGAATAGAATAGAATAGAATAGAATAGAATAGAATAGAATAGAATAGAATAGAATAGAATATTTCCAGGTGGAAGGGACCTACAACAATCTTCTAGTCCAACTGTCTGACCAATTCAAGGCTGACCGAATGTTAAAGCATGTTACTAAGTGCATTGTCCAAACGCCTCTTACTTCCAAGAGAATCCTTGTATTAATTCAGGCTGCTTTATATGCAAGAATGTAATATTTCTGAATACAGAAGAGACCCTGACAGTAGCATAATGAGAAAGCTCCTTCAGCTAGAATGTGAGAGTCATATGATATGCCTACATTGGTAAATTAAATATACTCAGGGCTGTTCTCTGGCACTTAGGTCAGCTGACACTGAATGGCATGCTTCCACACTCTTAAACCCTCAGACTCTCTAAAGCAAGGTGGCTGACTGCACACCAGGAAATGTTTTGTTCAGCTCCAGACTATGCTGTGCTACTTTGGGTTGGGCATTCTCTGCAGTAGAAAAAATTGTGGATTAATCATTCTTGAATACTGGTAGGGATGTTATACTCTGAAGCCTGAGAATTAGGTGATTGAACATCTCCTCAAAGCTGCAGCCAAAAATGGAGCCCAGAAAGTGAACACAGCAGAAAAGTGCTTTGCTGCACTTAAGGGGAAAAAAAAAAAAAAGTAATTGGAATATTTCTAAAGAATTACAGTGAAGAAGGCAAGACCTGAAGCAGTTATTTGCAAAAACTATTTTAAAGCCTATTTTAAAAAATAAGGCCTACTCTGTTTTAAAGTGTTTCACAGGCAAGAAGAATTAAAATTCTGGGTAACAACAAAAGATAAAAGTAGACTAGAGATTTTATAAATCTTCTTTATATTTTCATTTGTCAAAAATTAATTTCTTTTATTTCTGTTGCTTGTAGACTCTCCAAACCTGTGAATATAACGAACAACTCATAATAAGGTTGTGCAATTTTTGTGTATGTTTCACACAAGAAAATTTTTCTTTAATCATTTTTTCTTTCATCCTAAAATAGAAGGTGAGAACAAAAGTCAGGGAACAGCAACAATTGAAACCCTGCTGGTCAAAAAAAATATACACAATAAGGGAACAAACAAAAAGGAAATAGACAAGTCTTCACAGCAACTATAAATAGAGATATTAAAGAAAAAGAGATCAATATAAAAAGACAACACTTATGGATGCCCTATTTGAAAATAAAAGAAAATAGAGCTTCTTAATGGCAGTGCTCTGATTTTTTCCATGACTTTTAAATATTGTTGACAAACATTTTGCTCTTCCCACTAACAGGATAGGAATGGATTGGAGAAAGAAAATAAATCCAGTATAAAATATCCAGCAGTTAATCTTTCTATTTAAGCTGTATGTGTCATATTCCATGTAAAGACATGAAAACCTGTCTTAATATTTGCTTCCATGGTGTTGACCACAAGAGATTAACAAATTCAGCTAGAAGAAAAAAAACTACACTCAGAAATCAAGTATCTTTGTTTTAGAAGGACAAACTCCACATCCTCCTGGGCTGCCATTGGCTAGAGGGTAAATAGAAAATATGAAATATTGCCTGAAACTACAGTTTTTTAATAAGTTTTTCATAAATGTTCTTTTAAACTGGAGTCCAAAATATTTGAGTTTAAAAGGATCATGAAAATTTTGCTTGTTGTAGAAAGCAAAATTTATAAATGACATGAGAAAGACAAAAATATTTTCACTGCAACATAGCACAAACCCTTTGACACAGGTTTGGTTGTCAGAAAATATAATTGGAGCTCTTGGCCCCTTCTCTGATCATGAAGATGATTCAATACAGTTACAAAAACGAGAAGGCCAAAATTTAAAGACCAAATGATAAATAATAGTCACGTTTATTTCAGCCATCCTCTATACAGGGTAAAATAACGGCCTCAAGTTGCACCAAGCGAGGTTTAGATGTGATATTAGGGAAAAAATTCACCATAAGAGTTGTAAATCATTTCAGCAATCTACCCAGGTAAGTGATGCATCCCTGATGCATTCAAAAATGTCTTGATATGGCACTTGAGGACATGGTTTAGTGGTGATGGTGCTAGGTGGTGGTTGGAACTTGGTGATCTTAACCTTCACGATTCTATGATTCTATGATAATAATGTTATTTGACCAACCTAGTAGACAGCTGAGACATAATCATATCTTTAAATGCTTTCACTATTCAGTGATAGTGTGTTCAAACCAAACACAATAATTTTTCTTTATGTAGCAAACTCAAATGCAGAAAAACAATTTAATATACAATATAGGCATACAGTAGGCAGAAATCTTTATAATCCTTTTCAAAATAGCTGATATGTTTTAAATTCTTCATCTAATATCAAAATCTCTCTTTGATACAATCCAAAAGATATCAGTTCTTAATAGTCTACTAATGTGTTTTTCTTCCATGTTCCTAATGCAAACTTTTATGGCATTTTTATAGCCAAAATTTTTTTTAAAATAAATGTTCTTCTTCAAAACTAGCAGGTTTTGATGAAACTAATAGATTTCTCTTAATTCACCACAATTTCCTAGCTTCCAAAGCAGGAGCAGGCAATCCTCTGGCAAATTTCCCCGGAAAAGCAAGAGTTTGATACCCGTGTTCTGCTTCAGAGGTCATAATAAGCTGAAGAAATATGACCAGCTTAAAATTTGGAATAAGATAAATATGCCCAGATTCATGAAAGGTAAAGGCCAAAAGGACACACCAATCTAATATAGAATAAACTTAGACTATGAACATAAAAATGTTCACTTTATTGAAGACATTATTTTAAAATATTAGAAGTATTCACATACCTGCAGTCAGTTAACTCAAAAGGAATGCACACTTTCTAACTTCTCCCCCAGATTAAATCAACAGGTTGTGGTAATTCCACTGTTTCATATTCTGGGACTAAATACCGAATCTAAAGATTCTATTATTCAAGGATGGTAAAAGTTACACTGAAATTACCATCAAGCCTGCCTGCTTAATTCATGTGTTTTTCCAAATTCTTTCCTAAAAAGGAAAAATATTAGAAATCAGTATTTATCCAATTTGTGGTGCCAGTATTAGAACATTAATATGAATATATTAAGAATTTTATATACATGTTATATGTCATATAACAATATATATGAATTACATTTAAAATTGTCATTTTGTGGTTCTATGGATAAAGTGCTGCCTGCATTCGATTTTACCTGAACACTTGGATTTCACCAAAATAAAAGAACTAATTCCATCATATACATTAGAGTGGTTTAAGTGCTTTTTGTAAGAGGACTGCAAGATATTTCAACTGTTTTCTTTCTTATGACTTGACCTTTCTGGTTTAAAAGGGTTACATTCTTCATATTTAACACACCACACTTTAAACTTCACTTTATTTTTTCCACCTAATGCTCTGCTGCACAGTCTTTTTAAACTTTAGATAAAACAATATCCAATTCATTTAAGTGAAACACACTCTTGCAAATAGATCCCTATGAACCAAGAAAAAGCTTTGAAAACAGGAGGGAGCAGAAGGGCATGAAGAGGGGGAATCAAAGATGATTATCTTAGTGTACATTAAGACATATTTTCAGTGGTTCAACTATGAAAGGATAGAGTTTCACAGATTGTTTCATGAGTAAAATCTGAGATGTCAACAGCTATTCTGAACCAGATGAGGAGGCAATCTCTTTTAAAGTCAGAAGTTCTATACTACACATTTACCTTTTTGCTATAGATTTGAAGAATATTTAAGGTAGAAACGCTCTTCTGTTTCTCAATCTCTTCTTTAAAAGTTATATTTAAATGGCTTTCTCACACCATCTAGAGCCACCTCAAGATACTTCACAAATGTCTCAGTAACCTAACATACCTTCCTCTTCCGGTGTACAATTCAGAAATTATTATTCCAAACTTGCCAAGTTTCTCAAATTCAGAAAAAAAGCAAGGGAAAATGTCATCAACTTTCCAATGAGCAAAGCAAAATTTTAGCTAGTATTTGGAGCCAGAAAGCCCCTCACATACTAGCATATTCAGGTGCATTCAGTAATGCATTTTTTGTAGGATTTTATAGCCATAGAGACTAAATAACTGCAGTGACTATGATTTATTGAATTTTAGAATCCAGTGATCAGTTTTCCATTTGCAGCTCTTTCAGCTGAATTTTTAACTTCATCTGAGTCAGGCAGGTGCATAGCACAGAGGCAAACACTTGCTCAATCTCTGCTGCTGGATGCTTCATTCACTCTTGATATTGGAGCTGCTGCAATCATTGCAAATGCAGAATGAGAAGAAGAAAATTTTTCCAGACTCAAAACACTATATTACGCTACTAATATAAATGTACTTCATGAAAGTACTTGTTTCACTTGTTTACAACACCACACGGACGACACACGATACATGACAGAAAAATTTGCCTTAGCAAATTTTCTATGCTCCTTAGAGCAGTGAAAACATGTCCTCTTACAGTGTATAGATGGAAACACATCTAGCACATTTTGTAGAATAACCAAAGGCTGTTCTGACTAAACCTAAGCAAGCAGAAATGCTGATGCCATCTGTTATCAACCTAAGTTCACTATGGACTCAGGAGTCTGACTTAAATAAAGCCACACATGAACTAGTGATGATGAATCTACATTTCTATATCTGATACTAGATCTGCTCACAAACTCTCTCTATGAATACATACCTTCCATATAAATAGATAGTATCTCATGTATCTTCTCTTAAGACAACAGAAGGACAAATTTTTAAAATCTTGCATAGACTGTTGATTAAAGGATTCTTACAGTTAGGTGTGAGGGAAAAAGGTTTCTTTAAAAGTAACTTCAAAAACACCCCATTGTGTTCCTTAACTTATCTTTTTGGTTGGGTTTTAATCTGAAAAATTAATACAAAGGGAAAAAAATAAAGCAGGATTAGAATTAAAGCAGTTACCTTTTTAGATTCACTGAAGTTGCTCTGCAGAGGAACAAAACTTGCTAGGCTACTCAAAACAGTGAATAAAATTCCAATTTTTTTAAAATTTTTATTATTCAGTATATCTGAGAAGTGGTTGGATCCTCTTTTGTGGAGAAAACATGAACTACGTAATCAGAAAATACAACAAAGTATCGTGTAATTCAGGTAAATTGAAATGCAGGCATATGGTCACATTGATCAGAGAAATATGTTATGCTGTTATCAAAAGGAAATTAACAAGCAACCAATAGTATTTAAACAACTGCTAACAGTAAAGAAGTAGAGCCTTTCACAATTGTAGAATACATCATATTTTTATCCCATTTAGGATTTGATCTTAACTTCCACTTCCATCCTTGAGCACAGAATTTTTGACTACAAGCAGAGTGTTGCACACAGTCAAAATCTAAGGATTCAAAGGTTGTGTAATTTTTTATTTCCATCCCAAGAGAATTACATGCAAACTAAGGATAGCTCAGATTATTGAATCTGAGTGTCTCACCTCACTGAAGAAAGATGCCTAGGAAGTAGCAGAGAGCTATTAAGTTGTGAATGAGATTCCTTTGTCTTTCATAAATCAGGATATTTATGAAAACTGTCTGCTACACAGACTTTAAACTCTGGTGTCAGATATGCTGGGTGGTGTAACCTCACCTGTGAAGGTTGGCTGCTATAGTAGGTTTCCTTCTGAAATGTGAATGATTGATGAGGTATAAAAATTTTATTTTTACATAATGAAAGATATGCCATCAGCCTTCATGGATGAAACAGTCAATGATGTCTTTTCTTCGGGTAATGAATAAGTGTTTAATTTTTCAGTGTATGCTTTTAGAGATGGAAAAATCTCAATTTTCTTACTGTACAAGATGGTGATATTTAGGGAAAACTGGATTATAGTCTTAAGAATGAAATTATAAAATGCTATAACAAAACACTACTCTTATATCTGATGTATGAGGATATCATATCATGAGGATATCATCAGCCACACTTGTGCAAGACTGAGACTGGAAAGGATTTTGAAGTGCATGTGCGTGGTGGAAGGGGCTAGGCCTTGCCCTGGCAAGGCAGTAAACTCTCCCACATCCTCCAGACCCCTAGAGCCTATATCCCAGCCTGGCAGAGGCTGCCAATTACTGGCACACAGAAGGCAACGCTCCACACCTGCCTCAAACCCCTAACCCAGCTCCTGAGTGGCCAAATTACCAGAAGTCCCAACTGAGGAAAGGTCCCAGGCATGTCAAGGGGTATTTAAGGCCCAACAGGCAGCAAGCACACATCTTGACCCTAACTCCTCTTGGGATTTCTATCAACTGAACATCACTAGAACCCAGGAGCTGGTATGTATCCTTTTCTGTATTTCTATTTTCTCTTTCTTTCTCTTCTAATTCCCTCTTCTTGGAATTATTGAGTAGCTAAAATTGAACAGGCTTAGAGTTTGCTAAGTAGAATGGACTATGTTAATGTGTTGAGAATTTTTTTTTATGTTGATTGAATGCGGCTCTAAACCTTTTGCCAAAGTTCTTCGATTTGCCAGTAAAGTTTTTTTTTGTTGTCTTGACCACTTGAGATGATCTTGTTAGTATTTCTTCTGTACATCTAGCCCAGAGTACATGAACAACCACAAGCCCTTTCAAAAGCCTCATCAAGTAAGTTTTTTGGGCCTAAAAATACTATTGAAGTCAATATCATTTTTGGATATTCTTAAAGAGTAATAACTACACTGCTGATCTTGTGGCTTAGTTGTTTTTTGTCTCACTGCTCTCAAAGTTGTCTCCCATTTTATCATCTCTTAGGAAGAGCAGCAGCCTTTTGTTTAACTAAGATTGTTGCTCAAAAATCTACCAAGTTTCTAGTTTCTTTCTATGCTTTCTAGTTTCTTCTTTTATCTTCTTTATCCAAAGAAATTCTGAGCACATCTTTCCAACTAATTAATCTCAGAATTTAACAGTTCATTTAATTGTGCATCTTTCATTCAACTGGATATGACTCCTTGCCGATAAAACTTGAATGCATTAATGTTATATTTAGTCCACTGGCCTCAGAAAAATCCCTTAATGCATGGTATTTCTTAAAACTCTGAACTTGCTTCTTGATTTTTAAATACTTATTGCATTATAAATCATCTTAGGAACATGAGAGACTTTTAGACAAAAGGAAGTACATATTCCACTTACCATTTCTGAATGCAGCTTCTCTGTTCAGCTCTCCTCCTTCTCTATTTAAAAGAAAAGACAAACAGAAAACATTTCTGAGCCTCTCACTATCCTAACTTAAGGGAAAAACCTCCATCCAGCTCCATTTATAAGGTTTTGCAATGCATAGTAGAAGCAATATAATTCTATTGTAATAATTCTCTTCTAGAAGAAGCAATATAATTAGTGATCAGGCAAGTTTTGCAAGTACTGACCAACTAAACCTGAGGTCTTTCCAGCAGAACTGAAAATATGTGCAGATTGTTGATGAAATTTGGCAATATAATGCAACACTTTTAAAAGCAGGTCAGGAGGCTGTTTGGCCCAATAACTGTTTTTTCTAGGGAGACTTGATTAAGTTTTTGTGCTGATGACGAGCTATTACTCAGGGTTCTTCAGTAAACTTGCTCACAGACATCATACCTTTCTGTTACTCATGCTCCATCAGGTAGTGGAGGAATATCAATAGCTAGAAGTGACTGAGTTAGCAAACTATTGGGAAATGAACCGTTCTGTATGCTCTATTGGAATCTGCTTTCTTCTTCTTTTCTCCTTTCCCCCCACTATCTTTATATGTGTTCAAATAAACCAAAAGCATCTCTTTTACATAAAATTGATTTTCTTTCCAAGTTGCTTCCTGTAGGTATCTTGGACTTCCTCCTACAGCAGTTGCAGATTCTGAACAAGACTCATTAAAGACATGTATCTCTGTTGGGATGGGGTGGGAAGGGGCTGGAAGGAGAGATGTGGAAACAGACAGTGCTAATAAAACGAAGAGAAGGATCTAGCATTTTTCTGCTACTTTTGTCAAGAAAAACAGAACACCTTTTAAGAGAAAAATGATGAGATAATGCTTAGCAATAACCGATGAATTAAGAGTCGTCCTAATATCTTCAATCATTTCTACTCACAGTTTATTATTGGTATACCTCAGGAAACCACACCTCACTCTTAAAAACATATTTGTTTGGCAGGATACAGTGACTATTATATAATATATTCTCTTTTGGAATGCAGTGGAAAAAAAGCTGTCAAAAAAATTTAAAAATATAAAACCACTACAAATTTATTCTTTATTTCTAACCATCCCAGGAGTAATTAAAAATCACAAAACTTAAGTAAAATCACAAAAAAATGCAAGTGGAAAAAGCTAATGAGATTCAAACTTGGAACCATAAACTAACAGCAAAAAAGAAACCTGTCTTTTAACAGGAATCCCTTGCATTTCCATCAAAGCGTATTAAATATCTAATGATGCATAATAATATCCCATGCACTGGCCAAATGCTGGGCCATTGGCTTTCCTTCCTGTTTCATTTTTCAAAGTTGATATATTGACCTAAGTAATAACTCTGTTTCCTACAAATAGTAACTCTGTTTCCAATGACCAGGGTAACCACAAATTGCCAATATGTTTGGACATTTGTTGTTAATACAAGAGGGCAGAGCAATGCAATGTACACTGTCAGAGTCTAATTAAACTACAGCTTTTGTTTCTTCTTTCTTTTCAAAGAATAAATCTTGTCTTACAGCCACAGAAAATCTTCCTGTAAAGTGAATTAGTAGAGCAATGGACAAAGTTTTGTTGGTCTTCTGCAGGCCAGAATTGCACTGGAAGACATAACTTTTTTTGGTTGTTTTTTTCTTTCATGACTATAACTCTTTTTCCTAGAAAAAAACAGATCAAAATGTAAGCTCTCCCCCTCAAGCCTTGTGCATGGTCTGCAAAAACATCTCACCATTCATTTGGATAAAGGAGAATTGAGCCCAGTGTTACTATCTCTATGCTTTCTAAGGAATTCAGAGAGTAGGAATCAAAGAAGATATCCATTGATCTAAAAGTGAGAACACCTCAATGGAAACACAGAAATCTTGTGAAATGAGAGACCTCCATACTTTTAAATTGCAACAGAGAGAGGTTTGTTTTTTGATGAGAAGAGTAATGCTATATACCATGTAAATTCCAGTAAAATGCAAAAGTCAAATTATGATTTCCTACAGCTAACAATAAAAAGCACTTGTAAGACAGACCTCAAATGGAATGTATTTCTGTGAAGTTGAAAGGAACCAGTTTAAGAAAGGGAGACAAGTGTAGTGCAAAGCCAGTGTTCAGTGGTGAAGAAGCATTTGGGTTTGTTTTTACACCAAATAATACTCTGAGTATTTTAAATTTATATGTTTCACCCTCAGGAATTCTGACTATTAAGGAAATTCTAAGACAAAAAAGACATAGAAATGTCTTTTCTATTACCACTTCCCAATGAAACTAGATGAGATTCATGTCCAAATATTCCTTAGGATGTGGTAACTACAATGATTTTCATTTAGCTTTTGCTGGTATTCTAAACTTTATTTCAATCATTTTATTGCAATTCACATGCAATTAAAGAAGTATTTTTTAATTTTTTTAATTAAGTCAACAGAATTTACTTACATATTCTCTATTAAAGGAAGAGGAAAAAGGAAACAATATAGAATAAATGAAAACAAACAAACAAAAAGAACTGGATAGACCTATCTGGGCAAGAAGCAGAACAATGAAATCATTAATTGCTCATCATGGGCTAATCACATGCAGATGTCCCAACAGTATCATTATAGATATTTGGCTATAAAGTGTATGAGAGCTATACTAACATGTCTGAATGGCTTTGAAGTCAGATGTATTCCTTAATGTTGTTTAATATGTGTGTCCATCAATGGAAGAGTATTTCAATTAAATGCATACATGCATGAATGCACGTGCATCTCCAGATACAGCTATTTAATCTTTCACCTTGTTTAATTTGAGAAGATGGACCTTAGAAAAGATTATTATTTTCTTTAACATGTACTTTTGAATAATATTGCAAGCAAGTTTTAGCAACTTACTTATATTTCAAAAACAATTTGCCATGATATTTTTTTAGAATATCTGCAAGTACTTTAGAAGATAAGTACAACACCTTATTTTCTAGTTAGAAAAACAAAACCCAAGCTTTTGAGTCATAAAATAACATTTATTCACTGATCCCAAATGTGTTCCTTCCATGATATACACACTACCACCGGAACCTTGCAACTCAGATCCCTTCACAACATAGTCCGTGAAAAATCTCAAAAAATCGATATAAGAAAAAAGAATGTTAGGCAAAATCAGAAACCATAGAGGACAACATCCAACTGAAAAGTGAATAGTGTTTTCCACAGGTAGAGAGATGAAACAACTTCCCAAATGTAAACCTGAGAGCAGTAGATGTATATTATCAGATTTTTTTTGAAGGGGAAAAACATGTGGGAAATTTTTTTTTTTATTTTGTGGTCTTGGAAAATCACTAGTATTCTAAATGGTGATTGTGGTCTTTAATTTAGCATGATACCTTGCACCTTACTGTAATTTGGCCAAACTTTAGCAATATAGGCTATAATTTTTTTTTCTTGACATTTGATGGCATCCAGTCAGTGGATAGGAAAGCATAGACTGTAGTTTAACCCATTCACACTGGTAACAAGGGGGGACAATCTAATATAATATGTTTTGTATAAGCACTCAGATTAAGTCTTTAATTACCTTGTCATTTGGTATTTTTACACAGATTGTGCCTCTGTAAATGCACAAACTATTTGTCAGGATACCACAACTGAACTGTGAAATAAACTAGGATCTTTGTTTCAACTGCTGCAGAAGTTGGACTTTGTGCAGTGAATGAGCTAAGAATGGCATAAGGAAAAATGATCTTTGCCCAGGTAATGTGGATAAGCACCAGTCTGGTGCTTTCAGTTCTGTCTCTGTGATGACAGGCAAGTCATGCAAATGAACATTTTCTCAGATGCACACTAACTGTGTATTTTCCATGTTCTGAATACCACTGAGAACTGTGAACCAAATTAGCAGGCATGCTGAATGCTTAGTAGCAACAACTGCCATTTAGTAGGGAATACTTTGGGAAGTGAAAGTGCCAAAAGAATAAATTAAAAATCAGAACATAGACATTTAAGCTTACTGAACAGCTTTGGTGCTAATGTTTTTGAGTCTTTTTGTTCATTAGTTTTATCTCCATATGCATTGTGAAAACTTAAGTAAATGGCTATGAAGCTGTGAAATTCCACAGTGACATCATGGTAGAAAATACCATGAGATCATTATTAACCTTATAACTAATATCTGAACAGTATGAAATAAAATAGGATACGGGCCATGCACAGAGTGAGTAAAATGCGAAGTGGCTTGGAATAACTCCTTTGAGATATATTCCTACAGGAATAATGTGGAAGCTTTAATAAAAGTAAAATCTGAAATTAGACTTCCTTGAATACACTTTGGATACTATTTCATGTTTCAAACTATAAGAATCTTCAGTGATAGCTGGTGTGAGTCTAATTTTACATTCCAAGATAAAAGTTTTGATCCATTTTTGTGGAGTTAAGCTTCATTCCATCATCCTATTAATAACGGCCAAGTTGAACTGTCAAGCATTTTCTATGTTCAGGGTGAATAACTGAGGAGCAGAGAAGAACACTGCCAAAAGGTCCTGTGTTCTGCTTCACTATGGAAGAAAGACAAGACAACCCTTCAAGTATTCCACTCACCACTGAGAAATATTACGGACTAAATTTTCTAGAAAGTCTGCAGTCTTAGTGAGCATTTCTGTGTTTTTCATTGTCATTCCAACCTCACTAAGATCCCAATTAGCCTTTAAAGCAACACTACAATACTTTGCATAAGCTTTGATTAAATTTCCTGTGTAATACACAGCCCAAGCTGTTAATCAGTTTTATGCCAGACACCAATGAGTCAACATTTCAAATGCTGCATTTTTCTTGTTACTGGCATATGTAAGTACAAGAAGCAGTTCTGTGTGTCTTAGGTGTTTGTGTCTGGATATCCTTCATGAATACTTAAAAAAATGAAAGGATATTCTATCTAATGTACCAGATAAAATGTAGCTGTTGACAGTATTGTGGTAATAGGGTGTTTAATCATAATTTTGAGTGCATGAGCACCAAGAATTCCCACTACAAAGATTCTACTAATTTCATAATGTCCAAGCTTTGATGTTGATGAAATTTTCTGATTAATCTTGGATAATTTTAACAGTATAGGGAACTTAGCATAAATCAAAATAAACTGACACCACCATCAAAGTTTTCACCTGCAGTTTTGGTAGAATCCAAAATCTAGACTAAGAATTCTAACTGTGCTTTAAGGTGAAAGCACAAAAGAATGTATATGTGAAATAGCTGCCTCACCTCAAATTTTTGTCAATGGAGAGACACGTTTCAACTCCAGTTGTCTCATCTGTAGTTCATGCTATTTCCAATGCTATTTTCATGCTATTTCAAATGCCTTGCACTACCTTGCTAGCCTCCAGTTGCTGCCCTGGAGGGCATGGATCCCTTGTAAACAATATGCTGCATCTGAACACTCTATGCCTTCTACACCTGCACATTTATATATATAAAAATATTTATAAACCACTATGACTTCCAGCAGGAAACAAATATTTACCCTACTTGTCTAAAAAGTACATATATAAAGAGATTTATATACAGTTGCCAGATAGATGGGATACATCATAAAGATGGTCTTCTCTTTCATCTCTGCTGAGAAATCTCTCCTTGATTTTTTTTCTTCTTTGAAACTGAACCCTTTATTGTAAGCTATTTGTCATGAAGCAGTTCTGCACAGGTCTGACCCCTGCAAAAGGTAAATCTTCAGTAACTTTTTCTATACTGGCTACCTTTGTAATTTATACGATCAAGTAAAGTTCATAGCATTTGTTTTTAACAAATCTTTCAACCCTAAATATTTCCTAGGCAGTGTACATAAAGAAGTCAGTACATTCATCATGAATAGTGAAGCTGTGAGTTACATAGTTTATACCAAACCCACAGCAATAAAATCTTTATACTGCAGAACTGCATATTCTGTTGAAAAATTCCATGTTTTACAAAGTAAAGCTATTATAGAAATGCTTCAGAGAGTTTTGCTTGGAATACAGTCATCTGTAAAACTAGTCTGCTTCACACAAAATTTATCCACATCTACAGGCCTCCAGGGAAAAAAACTCCATAAATTAGCTTTTCTGTACACCATGATGTTCAAATCTCTTGAGCTTATATGTATTAATTTTGTGGGCATAGACCAAACTTCTCTGCATCCTGTTGAAGGACAGCCTTGCATCCTATTCAAGAACAGCCTTGATGTGCCTGAGGTAGTGTTCATCTTCTGCTCCCTGCTTTGTGCCCTCCCCAATAGTCTTGTGTCAGGCCAATTGTCTGACAGGGCAGAAAAGGATACGAATACAAAAAAGAACTGGAACTGAGAAGGCAGGCATGTCACCTTGTTCTAAAGTTCTTTTAAGCTTTCTGATGTTTACATTTTTGTAATGGAGTTTCTCACGCACTTTTCATGTAAATAATAATTGTTTTGCATTCTTTTCTAGAGGAGGAGAGAGTCGATGGACTGTTGGTTTGACCAGTGTGGTTAGAGAGGTGGCAATTTCATCTTTCAATCCATGGTCACTTTTGGATTTGTATAAACATTGGGGTCAAGAAAAATACGCACCTTTTTTACCTTAGGGATTTCAGAGTGTGCGTGTCGTTTATTTCGTGTCAAATAGTAACACAGGCATACTTATTAAAACACTGCACAGCAACACTTTTTTTTTTTTCCCCCAGAAACTTGAAAGGCAGTTATGGTACTGCACCACAGGCCCAAATCATACAGTTGGCCATGGCAGGTAGATGAGGTTTATAGAGAGATCAGACACCTCCTTTATCTCTGTCTCCTTGGAAATAAGATAAAAAAAATCAGTTATAGTGAGTGTATGTAAGGGGAATTTTGAAATGCATAATCTTTTCTTCAAGTGTTAAGGGTGGTGTTGATTTTATTTCTGCATTGTATGTAAGCAAGGCACAGCTATTTTGTACATATACATGTTGGTTTGGAGTTTTTTTCCCCAGAAAGTTGTATCAAGTTCTGGGCAAGTATAAAGCAAGTAAATTACAGATTAAAAAACACTTATATAAAATTTAATTAAAATATTTGGTAGAGCTATTATGTTCTTGTGCTCCTTTTAAAACTTAATGGGAAAATTAAATCCACTCATATCGCCCCCTTTTGATAGTACAGGAAACCTACTAGGAGAGATTATAAATTGGAGTCATAATTTACTGAAGTAATCATGATAAACACAACAGTATTAATAAAAGATTGAACAAGAGAGAGGATGTTTTACCCATAAAAAGGGTGTTCCCTCGTGAAGGCTGACTTAGAACAGAGACTAGACAGAGTTAAAGTAGGTATTTATTAAGTGGCCTCAGTAGATCTACCTTGGGCAGCACAAGAGCCCAGCCAGGGCTACACCCCAGGTGAACCCAAAATGGCCACAAAATGTATGACTGGTCACAGGGTCCCACACTTTTATAAGTTTTGGTCCATTAGCATATTGGAGCTAATTGTCCAATTACAGCTTTAGCCCATGAAGTCCCATCCTTCTTGTTTTCTCTCTTCAGTCCACTGTTGTTTATGCTCTTGGGCCTGAGATCTGGATCGGCTGTCCTTGGATCCCCAGCTAGAGAAGGAATTGTTTTGTCTACCTACTCTGTGAAGAGAGCTTACTATCCCCTTATATGAAGCCCAGACTCACATACTAAAGCAGCACAGAATCTGAAAAATATAAAAGCTAAAACCTGAAGCATCAGCAGCAGGGACCCTCACTATGCCATGCGGCTCCAGAGAACAATGGAAGGAAAAATAATGAATAAGGAAACAATGTTGCTAATGGGTTTCCATGGTTAAACATCTTCCCGCAGTCAGGAAACCAGGGAAAACAGGGGCAAAGAAAACCTGGAAAGGTATTTTCTCTGGAAGGGGTTTTGCTGCTGAGCTGCTTGTCCCACATCACCTGTCAGGGGCTCTCCCTGTCAGCAGCAATCTCAGGTGGTGCCTGTGGGTGGGGACTTGCAGGGTGACTCCTGCTCTCAAGTGAGCCCAGCGAAAGAAAAAGGACCCCTCCATGGTTTTTAAAAGAAGCAAAACCACTCCTTTCTGTGACTGGGCAAGAAAAATGTTCCACTCCTGACACCTCAGAATTGCCTGCTCCCTGCTCTCCATGGTGATGTATGTGGTATAGAATAAACAGCGCCAAGACTGCACCTCTTATCCCTGCACTCAGGACAGTTACACAGCAAAATGAGATGCTCAGGGTCTCCAGAAGTTCTGATGTTTGTCTTCAGGAGCAAATTCAAGGGAAGTAGCCAGGCATAACTTGCTGATGGGAAATAGAGAATAAAATATTTGTTTTTCTTTGTTTCTATGCACACAACCCTTGTTTTTGCTTTATTTCACTGCCTTTATCCTGAACCATGATGTTTTTCCCAACTTATTTTCTCCCCCACTGTGTCCTGCTGAGAAAGGGAAGTAATAAAATGGTTTGGTGAGCACCTGGCATCCAGCCTGTTTCAATCTATAACAGAAGAATCCCTGCACCTCAGAAGCATCTCTGTATCATTCCAGATACATGGTGTCTGGAATAAAGACCTTGAGCATTTTCTGTATTCATATGATTGTTGTTCAAGTTAAATTGCAGTTGCAAGACAAAAATAAATCCACATTAAGTTTTATAAGTCAGATTGAACCTAAAAGTCAGGGAGGGGAAGTATGGTTTTCCCTCTCAACTCTCACGTTTATATACAAACCTAAATCAAACATGACAAAAATCACAAGTTAAGGCTTCTTTACTGATGACCTTTTACACCAAATAATTGGTTTAGACAGATATATAAAAAAGAGCTGGAATTTGTTACACAGGATTGTGCACCTACAACATTTTTCAAAGATTGTGGTGTTTAGGACTGAATTCATATAACAGGTGACCTTATACGAACTTTCTTTGTAATCCATTGTTTAGAAAGCAGTGCTGAAGTGACTTGATTATAAACTACAGGTTAAAATAATTCATGCTAGCCATATTTCTGAAAGAATTTTTTGACTGTCAAAACAGGTCCCTCAGGGAACTTTGATGCAGGTGTTAATATTAATAGCACTATACCTACCATACAGCACCTACCCTTCTGGGTTATGCGCTAGCTGAAATATCAAGGTCCTACTACAACATAAAAATGTGGTATGAGAAATATGTGTAATTATGCAAACCCTGTGACATATAAAGACTCAAAAGAAAGACGAAGCACACTCAAAAATAAGGTCTGACAGAAATAATAGTGGTTAGAATTGATCTATAACATTTCCTCACCATTTATTAAAGAGGCCTGTCCTTCAGCTGTCAGACTGGCCCTGAGAGTCCTCAACATCATCCCACAGACCTGTTTGGGAGCCAGAGGCTAAAAATAAACAAACAAGCAAGCAAACAAAAAACCAACAAAAATAATAAATAATATTATTTCCATCTGTCATCAGGGACTCTATTTAAGTTTTAAAATCAATCTGCAAATGGGAAATAGTGAACTACAGAAGAATTTTTCAGAAGGTTTACTTGCTTGTCTAGTCCTTCACATCTCCAGAACAAATCATTTAGCCCACATTAGTTAAACTAGAAAAAATGATTCTGACTCTTAAACTTTCGATTGAAATTCTGTAGTCTGTATGGTGCAGATGCCCATTTTAGGCAATCAAATGCCCTCTTTATCTTCAGATTTTTTTGAATTCATCTATAATGAATAGTATCTGTGGTCAAGATATATGTGATTACTAAAATGAACTATACTAAGAGATGTGACCTGTGGCTACCTTAGATCAGAGGATGTTAGCCACTTACAACTCAGTGTTTTCTGAGGAGACATCTTCATTCTGTTAAAATTCACACCACTCACAAGGATAAGAATGGAGATAGCAGTCAGATAATAATAAGGTAAACCAACAATTAAATATATTATTTTCCCCTATTCATGCAGAATCTGGCTCACTTTATGTTAGTCTCTTCCATTTTTACCCAAATTCCTTTTCCCTTTAATTAACAAGTTTTACTTCCAATTTAGAGTAATATGTTTTCTCTCATTTTTTTTCTTTTTTTCCTTTAAGGAATGAGTTTAAAGAATTTGTTTAAATTGCAATTTAGCTGTCTCATGTCATGTAAACTGCTGTAATCTACTACTATGCCTGTTTGTTTATCCTGCAATAACAATTATGCCTTTATTCAATACTCCATCTCTTCCAAGTATCCTTTAAGAGAGATACAAAACCTATACATACAAAAACCTCTTTTATGTATTCCTTAGGCTCATGGCAGAAAGAGCCAATACTCATGGCTTTCCTTACATCTTTGAGTAAGAGGGAGATTCCCCCTGCAACTGGAACTGTTGTCTATGCTGTCACTTATGCTGACTACTGAGTTCTATTTCTCCCTTAACAACAGAGAAAATATTAACTTATCTGGAGGAAGCAAGTGAAGGAGTCATGATCAAGTTTCCTGCTATTTCATTCCAGAAGAATTTCTTCTTTCAGCATTTTGAGAATGGGCTGGAAAAAAAGCATCAACTTCCAATACATAAATGTTGGACAAAGCTATCCTGAGCTACTGTTAGTCTTTGGAGTTTTCTGTAGTAAAGTATAGGTAAGGTCTACTGTAGTCATCAAAGGTTCAAAGAACTTTGAATGAGACACTTTCTGCCTCAGGACAGAGTTTTGTGAGCAATCCTGTATTGTAACATGTTAGCAATAGCTAAAAAGAGAGGGAAATGTCCATCATCAATATTTTCCTAGGATAATTGACTTTCTTACTCATTAAAAGGTACTTGGTAAAAAACCAGTCATATTGCAACAACAAATCAGTAAGAATAAATACTGAACATGAGTTATTTCCACTATTCATTGCCCCTATTTCATTATTTACTTCTTAGTGGAAGGATTCACAGTCAAAATTCAAAAGGAAGACAAGCAGAATTCAGCAAATAAAACGAGGCACAAGCTAGTATACCAAAAACTGATTAGAGATTTCCTCCTTCAGTAAAAAATTCACTTTGACTGTAATTTATTCATGAAAAGACTCAGCAGTCAACTTTGGTCATCTCT
The DNA here is from genome assembly GCA_013399945.1 of Ploceus nigricollis. NCBI lineage: Eukaryota > Metazoa > Chordata > Aves > Passeriformes > Ploceidae > Ploceus > Ploceus nigricollis. The sequence continues at coordinate 279,385 of VXBC01004207.1, forward strand.
GTTTATATTTTTCTTGTGAGATGTTTCTTCCATTTGATTATCTGCTCATTCAACCAACATACCTAAACATGCCTGGGAGATATTCTCTGTTCAAAACCTTGCATCTTGACAAAGTGGGATATTTCATCTTTTTCTCTAAAAATATAATATAAAAAATCATCTATAAATGAAAGGTTATTAAGTTCAATCTATCTACATTGCAGAAATTCTGTACCACTTTGTATTTTTTTCACAGGCCTGATTAGTTATGTTTTTTTTTCTTTTATGTATTCATGTATTTTAGCCAGTCCCTCTTATTGTAACCCAAGATGATATATCCAAGAAAAGACGGGGTTCTGTGCTATTATCAGATGAATAACTAATAGATAAAGGATTTTAACTGAAGGATTCACTTTGGCCTTTTTCTCTGCTAGCCTGGCATCCATTCATTAAAGCAACCTTAAAGGGGAAAATCAGGAAGAATGGAATGAAAGGAGTTGAGGATACATCCTTCCTTCAATTTGGTAGAATGATAGGAAAGTCCTATAATGTGGACAGGCAGGTTAAATATGTGAGTGCATCTTCAGGACAAGGTCCCATAAGCTGAAGTTTAGGGAGTATTCTTCAGGAACAGCTTCTTCTATACCTGTTCGACACCACACAAGAGAAATGCACAACTTCCAGTGAAGAAACTGTTTTGCCATGCAAAGGAACAGTGCAGAGGAGCAGATCTAGAGGTTAATTTACAGGCAGTATAGAAGTGAATCCTAATATTTTCTGCTCAGGTTGAGTGTTACATTTTTTTCTGCACCTCTGTGCACAGTTCAAAACAATAATGTTTTTTCATTTCTACTTCTAAGTTTCATAAGTTTACTTATGAAGTTTACTTTACTAAGTTTACTTCTATGAGTTGCCTAATGATTATGATCTCTGGCTTGGAAGCTGGTGCCATACAGCTTCTCCTACCTGCTGCTCTGGTAACCAGTGCCCAGTCCAAAATAAAACATGAAAACTTCCCCATCTTTGGGATGTAATGTTCCCTGGAATTTCACTGTTCTGTTTTCCATTTGAACCTTCAGTGCCTGATGGCTCTGGTTTAAGTTTCCATAAAAAATTGAAATCTTTTTCACCCTTCTTTCCCCATTGTTTTTGAAAGGACTCCATCTGTAACCATTTCAGAGGTAAAAAATTCATTTTGATGGCTTTAGAGAGCGGACAATATGGATCTGAAGAGTACTAAAATATAAAGGGAGCAGCTTTTTTCTGTGCTTCATGTTCTGTTGTCCAGATAATTTGTAATTTTTGGTAGATTTGAAGAAAAAAAAGATGGACAAAAATGCCAAAACTTATTGTGTAGAAATAACACAGACCAAAATACACATGTATGTGAAGAAATAACATCTTTAGACAGCTGAGAATAACATAATGTACTTCATTGTTTGGCCAGGCAGAAATAAAAAAGAAAAATCTTCTATCCTTCTAGCTGTAAAAATATCAGACTAATAACAACTTTTTCAGATAGGAATTTGATCTCTTACTATGTTAATTTATGGAATAGAAGACTCCAAAATACCATGGATGATTATTAGGACACATTTTTGCATGAGAATTGTTTCAATGCCACTGAAACTGTTTCTCTGAAAAATTCAGTGCATATATATGTATATATATATGTATACATACAAATATATATACACACACACACATACATAATTCTTGATCCAATGTTCTGTATCCATAAGTAAGAACATAATAAAAGAAACAGAGTTGTTTCGGATGTTGAACAATCATTTATGCAAGCACCAGAAAAAACAGAGTATTAAATTAGCCAAGTATGAGTAATGTTTTGAACTATTAAAACTAAAATACAGCAGATTTAAAAATTCAATAATAATAGTAATAATAGTAATAATTATAATACAATAATACTACTATTTTCACAACTGACGCTGGTTTTCTGCCTAATGAAACTGTAAGCTGATGACTTTAATTACTATCTCTCTGCTGCTGCTTAAGAATTTGCATACACCATGGATTAACCTGAGAAATACTAATAACTCACAAATCAACTGTAAATAACTTAAAATTTTGAAGTAAATCAAAATTAACAAAAAGGTTAATTTATTCTTGTTTTCCTGTCAGAGCTTCTTTAATTTCTCTAAGTGCTTGATATAGTATGAGGGTACATATTAATATTCTAGTAATATTCTAGAGAAGTATTACTATGTTTCAGACATGCATTCTGACTGAGACAGAGGACAGTAATTTCTTGATATGGATCTTATTTCTCTTTGATTTTTAACTATTATATATTCTACATACAGCAGCACCACTTGCTGTCTGGAACATTAAATAGCGTTAGAAAAGGTGGGTATTTTTTCACCTGGTTTTTACCCTGTTAGTTTAGATTCAAGTGCTATGAGAAATCACATCCAAAGGAAAACTGAAACAGGCCTATTCAATATCTTTTGAAAAATACATTTTTATAGTATTCTACTTGTAATGTGAAGAGATTAAAAAGGAAAAACAGGCTTTAGTTTTCAGTTAAGTATGTATTTTCAAACATGTTTTACAAATGTATGTGTAATCTTTTTAAAAAAAGGTGGTTAAAAAGTCATATTGCAAGATGATAACATGGAGAAAAATGTCTAACCTTTAAGCTCTTAGCCTTAAATAGAGGTTTATCTCCACAAAAACAACTCCACTGACAACACTTTTTTTTTTACAATAAAATTACCCTTTTATCCAGAAAGTCATACATTTGCCAATTTACTAGTTTTTCCAATATTGAGTCAAAGACTTCATAAAAGTTTAAAGCATAGCTGTAAAGCATATCTTAAAAAAAGTTGTTCATTTCAACAGGTAGAAAATTTAACATATCCCACTCTGCATGTCCATCCAGCAACTAGATGCAATTTTTTTTCTTTTTTTTGTTTGTTTTGGTATGAAAATAAAAACTTGGAAACTTAGGGGAATAGACCATTTCTGGGGGGAAGTTTTAAAGAGTGTTTTAGTTTTATGGGAGGAAAACAAGGTCTGATAAAACAGAAAGTCCTTAAGTAATTTTTAGCTTTGTCTGTATTTGCATTATGGCAGAACATAGGATTAGATTTGTAGGTAAACACCTTCTTGAGGGTCATCTGCATAAAAGTGTTTGGAGGACTAGTACAACGGGCAAGCTCTAGGCTGGATGTGTGCTCATTAACACCTGGCACACTTACTGCACTCCTAACACAAATCTACATCCCTTCATCCATCCATATGCAGCCTGAGATGGCCCTGTGGTGTAATCCAAAGCACAGCGATGGAGGCAGAATCAAGATACTTACTTTAAAACTGCCCCCTATAAAGCAAACTAAACATTTATGTGGACGCAAAATCTCTGAAATTTTCCTGGCCTAGTTGTTCAGCACCATTATTTTTGCATTTTCCAAGAAAGGGCAACAAAGCTCATAAAGGGTCTAGAGTACAAATCTTATGACGAGCAGACAAGGGAGGTTGGGTCCAAAAGGGTCACCAAGCATTGGAACAGGCTTCCAAGGGAAGTGGTTGAGTCATCATTCCTAGAAGTCTTCAAAGGATGTGGTACTTTGTGACACAGTTTATTGGAGGACTTGCCAGTGCTGGGTTAACAGGAGTGAAGATCCTAGAGGTATTTTTCAATCAAAATGATTCTATCATTCTACAACTTTTAAAGACACCCAAACTGAATGCTATGTTTCACAGTCATTAATGTTAGGTTGTTTTTTTCCTCAACTGTATCACCTTTCCCCCTTTTAAAACTTTTTTAACATTATCCTGGGAAATAGTGGTACAAATCACACAAATCTGATATCTCACAGCTGTATTTACTATTCTACTTTTTATATATATATAAACTATATACGATATACTATTTATTACCAAGTAATTGATGAAAATGTTGAGCAGAACTGTGTCCAGTACAAAACTTTGTGGAACAAATTATAGAGAACAAACAGAGTAATAACTCCCCTGTCTGTCAGGCAACTGATGATCTACTTGTGTGATTCCTTTCATGATAATTTCAACTCTGTTTACCAAATCTATAATCTTATGAAGGCTGACAGTGAAATCAGATTTGCTTTGCAAGATTTATATTCCAATAAATCATATTGACTACTCATAATTATATTCTCACTATTCAATTCATTATGGTTTTGATTTTGTATCTATTTGTCTCCAGTATTGTCCAGAACTTATTCCAAGACCTTTCCACAAAATTCCCAGTGCTCTTGTATGAAGCTGGTCCTAATTTGCTGGTGTGATTTTTTAAATAGGTTGTGCTTTTACACTCAAAGTTTGCTTAATAAAGAGATTTGGTGAAAGAGCAGCAAAAGGTCAATTTTTGCAAAAGAAAGTTAGCATAGAAATGTGCTGCTGACTGCTCATTCCAGAGTCTTCTTCTCCTATTAACTGCTAGCTGCTCTGTAGCTCAGAGTGGAAAAAGATTTCTGTACTACTGTAATGCGAAGACCAGTTAGATATTTAGATCATTTAGGGCATTTCAAGAAACAGACATTTCAACTTTCTACAAATGGCTACTATAGTAAATGCCATTTTCTTCAGGGACCTAGCTGGGGAAGGTATGGATCACAATCAATATTTCTTAGAAAATTTTCCATTTATTAAACTGCTATTAGCAATAAAATCCAGGTGTTATTCTAAATCATAATCACTAATATAAGAATCTAATTGAATCAGCTGAAAAAAAATATACTAATAAAATTCCCCTGGATATACAATTTAAATACACTGCCAGAACCAGCTGTAACACTGCCAAGTCTTTGCCTTAGATCTATATAGAATTTCACAGGCACAAGCCACTCTAATGCAGTGCTGTTCTAAGGAATACCACCACAAGCAATAAAACCAAGCAAAACAGAGGGCTTTTTCATCAAGATCAAAAGGTCTGTTTTTTGAATAGACCACACGAGGAAAATCTCATCAGCAGGAAGTCATGCACCCTAAATAGCCGAAAGATGAAAGCAAGGTTATAGTACATAACGTTACTCTTATCAAGAAAATAAACTATAGCCAGATATATAGGCAGATTCCAAACTTACATTGAAAAATAAAAAGCAAGAAACAAACCCTCAGAATAACAACCTTGTCTAAGGTTTATGGAGGTTGGAGTCAGTAACATACTGAAGGAAAGTACTGCCCAATAACATCTGTCAACTTCTGCAGAGTATTAAAAATTTTGTAAAAAAAAAAAAAAAAAAACTTTATTGTTGTCAGTCTAGAAGAATCCAAGACAACCCTCTTTAATACACATAAGTATTCCTGGACATGGAATTAAGTGGACATGCATACCTTGATGATCTTGACTGGTGGGAAAATATGTATGTGAATGAACAAAATCCATGTGAGAATGAGTGTGATAGCTGAAATTAACTCCCCTAAAAAATTTGTAAATAAATATTAGCTTTCTCTGCTCTAAAATATCAGACTGAATTTTGGTACTTTTAGTAAAGATATTTTTATTTTATTTGATATATTTATTAATTTCAAGTTGATATGAAAAGCTTTGATTCAAAACCAGTACGGGGTAACCTGAAATTAACATGATTTTATTGTCTTGCTTGCCATGCATTGGCCATGTGGATACTAAGGAGAGTAGACACTTAAGTTAGATGGTTGTTACACAGAAAGATACTTTAAAAGAATGAGAGGACCAAGAGCAAGTACCCAATTTCTCCCCTGCTGCTGAAGAGGAGACCACCTGAATGGTGACTTCCAAGTGAGCAAGTATACTAATCATCTTGGTGTGTGGCAGTCTATTTTGTTATATCTTGTTGTGTTTCTATAAAATTAATAAATAATATTAATAAATTAATTAATTTATAATAATTATAATAATAAACTTATTTCTTTAATAATTATTATTAATAATAAATAAATAAAGCTAATTAATAAATTTTATTTGTGCCCCAGCCTACATTTTTCACTATTTTTTTGATCCTGTGAACAACACTTGTTGTTTACACTTGTTTTAAAAGTCTACACACAGTCTCCTCTCATACAGGTTACCAACTTTTGCTTTGTTTTTAGAATTGCCACTGCCTACCAGAGCCCGGGCTAGCTCTCTGATGTTCCAGTGCAGTGACGAGAGTGGGGAACTGCCCTGGCTGGGATAAAGCCACGGACAGAACCTTAGAGCTACCGCAGCTCTAGCCTGAGAAGTGGTGCTCCAATGCGGCAAGGCAGGGACCGGGTAAAGAAGGCAGAGGAGGCTCTCCAGGGCTTCAAGTTCCAACTGGTTTATTGAAGTCAGAGGGGTCAGGAACAGAGAGAGCCCCAAGCCCCTCCGTGCACGGGATTAAAAAGCATCACAAAATGGGGTGGATACAACAGGACAGCCAATGGGGTCATACTCGAGGTGAAGTTTAGGGGCGGAAAATAACCAGGATAGGGGGAGGAGAAAAGTCTCGGTTGGGGATTGGTCCAAACGATGAGTGGTGGGGAATGTTCTGGAAGAAGGGGCAGGGTTGCCTTGATAGGCAGAGAAGGGTCTGGAACAAGGCGAGGGGACACCTTGAGAGACAGCTGGAAGGGAGGGCTCAATTTAGGGAGTTACCAACTTAGGGAAAACATAGGGGATAACAGAACATTCCATTTATCAATTTAATAAAACGTAATAAAATAAACATGAACTACAACATAGAATGCCTTTCTCAAGTGCTTAATTATCTTCCCCAGGTACTAGTCAAACACTGAAGTGTCTTTATTAATGCACTATAGTAAGTCCATCTACGAATCATACCCCTCAGGCACTATGTAGAACATTTCATTGTTCGAATAGTCTCATGCTAGATTGTGCTTCACATGGGTGGTGTGAGAACACACATATCTTGGTGTGATGCAACTAGGCTGAACTTCATTTCAGTCATGTCAACACTCCATAACTCGGTTGTAAACAGTTAATTTTATGCAACTACTCAGCCCTTTTCCACAATGTATCTGACATTAACTTTCTTCCACAATAAGATCTGACCTGAGGAGTTCAGACTTTCTTGTCTTAACACTTCTTGTGTTAAAAACTAATGCACAACTTTGAGATTGAATTTTTACCCTCGCTATACCATTTGACTTATGGAAGGAAAGGAAAGAAAAAGTACTGTACTTCCAATTATAGCACTTAGTTTTTCATTGTTGCAATCAGGGATTAAATGTGATGTGGGTAATATTTAACATCTGGCTGTCATTGCTTATCTTTATGCATTGTGAAATAAATTAATGAATGCTTTAGGATATTTCTGCAAATAGCTACATTAGTCAAACTGTATTGATGGGAAAATTTTGTCAGTAAGGCCAAAAGAATGGACCATGGTCACAGAACAAGCCCACAACAGAATGACAAAAGAGCTGTTTCTGACAGATCTTTTGACCTCTAGTCGGAAGATAAAACTCCTGCATGTCAAATGATCTTTCAGTTGATCAAAATGTTTCACTCATTTGATTTGTATATTTCTATATTACATGTAGGGGTTTGTCTTTAACTTTTCCTCTTCATCTTGTAAACCTTTACCTGTATAAAATTACTTTTTTTAAACATGGGAACAAGGACATTAGTAACTGAAACACAAACTTAGGCTTTGTATATGTTGCAGTTGAGAAAATGAATTACTGCTCAGTGAGCAACTTTGAGCTACATCGAAATACATGCAGATTGCCAAGTTACTGCCAGATGGACCAAATCCCAAGACTGTAAAGTTATGGTTACAATGTGTGTCTGTATGTGTACTTAGAGGCCTTCACAGGCTTTTCAGTTACAACACAGGTGTCAGAAGTGCTTATATGGGCTAACACAACCAGGCTCAGTGCTTGTATTCTTCCATATGGGCATAGATGAAAGCTGATGCTAGATGTGAAAAATGAGCTTAAAAATGAACTAGCAAAATATTTTAATTTCTGCTTTAGACTGGAGACATTTCTGAGTACATACATAAATTTTCAGGCTCCTAGTATTTTTGCACTTTTGCTTAGGTAAATGAACAGTCAGTCTATAAGTAGCATTTTTAAATTTCTGTACTATTTATTTACTAACATGCTGCTTTTCAAATTTTAATTTAAATACTAAAAGTTGAGCTAGCTGGAATATATTAAGACTCTGGAGAAAAAAGTTAAAAGATATTGTCAACGTTATATACCAACCTCACTAAGCAGCCTTTTATCTGTATTAAAAAAGAAAATGCATGCAAGGTTAACACTGAAAACTTAATTAGGTGTCCACATGAAGGAAGTTCACATTAAAGACTGATTAGCTTGGTATTGTAAACCAATTTTCCTAGATACTGCTGAACTTTGTGCCTACCTCCTCAACATTAGCCTCTCTAATTCACATATTGCCTTCTATTCATGTGCCTCACACAAAAGGCTATAAAAATTTGAGTCTTTCAACATCGTGAGGATGACAACACCATTTCAGAAAAATCTTCCAGACAGTTCAATGTCCAAAATAAGATTACAATTATGTAAATACCAATTTTGTCTATTTCTTGCACTACATAAAGAAAACATTGGGGTGTGTGTATTTACTTTCAAGAATCTTCTACTTCTGGGCTAAAGGATGATATCCATCAAGGCTGAAGAATTTAGGTAGTGGTATTTTAGATAATTTTTAGGAACCATAGTACTTTAAAATATTATCATTCTATCCTATATCCTGTTATAAAAATTTTTAATCATTAAATAAGGAGAATGAGACTTCTTATTATTTAATGTCATAGTATTATCTCTCAGGTGTCTGATCACTCTGAAAAATTGTTTATTTTAGTGCATGCTACCCTGTCATTAGGGTAAGGTCTTCACTGGCTTGCCTAACAAAAGTGCAAAGATAAAGTCAGAGGAAATAGGTCATTTAATTTTTAATTACAGAAATGTTTTATATGGTTATTAAACAATTCTATTTATAGATTGTGGCCTTTTACATGTGTATTTAAAACCTTTTTTCATGATGAATGAGGTTTTAATCTATCACACAGAACCACAAAAGAGAATATCTCATATCCAGTCAGGGGTGTAGTAGTTCTTTGATTGTATGTGTTCACTTTGTTGATGTAAGGGCTATAGATGAAGAGAAGTGGCAGCAGCCAGGGCCCCTGAACCCAGCTGTATCTTAAGGTGCACAGGCCAATGAGAGCTGTGGCAACTGATCATATTAGCTCAACTGTATTTATCTTCTGCTTGACAACATACAAATCCATGTATGCAGAATGTTTATCTAGAATTTTTACATAGCTTTATACGTACAGATTCATTTGTATGCAAAATAAATGAACCATGTCTATACAGTCTTGAATATAATTGATGAATAGAAATGCAATCAGTTCATCTTGAAATGACCTCTCGTGTGTAATCACAAAATCATTAAAAAGCTCCCAGGTGAAAACCTGAAATTCAGAAACTATTTCTTTATCTGAAATTGGCAGATATTAACATTGATTGATTTCTTTCCAAATGCTCATGCACAAATTAAAATTTAGCTTTTACATTAATGAATTATTCTGAATAATGCTTTTGCTTTAAAATAATGCTGTTCTATTTTATGTGCTTGAGATTTTTACTTCTAGTTGCAATAGTCTGTTCAATGAAAAATCAAACAGTTTACCATGGGGGAGCAAAATATCCTGCAGTAATCTCTAAGAAAGAGGCACTTAAACCCCTTTTAAAGGGCACAGAAGTCAATAGACTCTTAAAAAAGCCAGTGAACTTTGGATAAGAGCATACAAATAAAATTTTGATCAGCCTAGTCTCTACAACCCTTCCAACTGATTCTCCTTGATATTCTACCATCTCTAGTGTGACCACATTTAAATTTTTCATTGTGTCTGTAGCATAGAAAACAGGTTGTAACAGAAAGGGTGTTGGGCCACAGTGTTCAATGAGTCTGAAAGATTCTTCTGTATTCTGAATGGTGTTAGCTACCTGCATCCTGAATCAGACTTACTGTATTGTGCAAAGTCTCAAGTGTAGAAAATTTTCAGATTTTTACATAATTGTTTGAGGTTTCTTGATAAAATTTATTTTACACAAATCTGGAGTCCTTTTAGTTCTGTAACTATACTATACAGAAATCATGTTTTGCAGAAAACTAATGTTCTCATATTCCTTGTCTTTAGAAAAAGAGGTTGACTTTTGGCAGGGAAGTTAATTTATTATACTGAAAACTATGGAAATCTACACAAATCTAGCAAATTTACAAAGCCTTGAAAATCAAAATTTCCTTTGCTTAATGAATGTTTACTTAAACTAATTCATACATTTGAAAAAGTTTATTTGTATTTACGGGTTTCACTATTTGTCTAAGCACAACATTTTGTGATCTGGTCTTAAACATTTGGAATCCAATGGCAGACAAATGTAAAAAATGAATGTTCCTACCATGTTTTGTGAGCAGCTGCCATTCTTTCATCAGCATATGAGGAAGAAGAGGCTATTGACTTGAATAACAAGATGACAAGATGCAGGTCAGAAATCAAATAAACAAATACAAAAGTGGGCAGAATACTCAGCATGAAAATATAAAACATGTTTCTTAAGTGCTGAGAACAGCTGGACAAAGAACATAAAGCTGAATGAAGGCAAGCTGATAGTAAGTTTCTTGAGGAATGAAGATAGATATTGGGAAGAAATTCAGAAAGACTGAAAACACTGAAAATTAGGAAAGATAAAAGCAAAAGTGAATTGAAAGAGAATAAAGATGATGATGATGCATAAAAAGAAAAGATGACAGCATGACAGCATAACTGGCAATAACTGAGGAGAAGTTTAAAAAAAAAGACTTTGGAAAATCTAAGGAAAGATGAAGAGATTAAAGAGGAATCTAAATATTAGACTAAGAATATAAGGTAGCAAAAAAATAAAAAAGACATTTGGAGGTAAGGTGAGGTAGATACCAGGAGGGAAATAATGGATTTGAATGGGAAGAGAACTTAGAAAATGGGAATGACATCAGAGATTAGTCAGTTATAAAACACTAGTACAGGAGGGGCAAAGAGCCAACAACTGAGGTGAAAAAAAGTGTAAAAAAGGAATGCAAAGCTGATTTTGTAAAGATTATGAGGGAGGAAGGTTTAAAAGAGGAGATACTGATTTTGCATCCATGTAGACTGGAAGGAATAGAAGAAATCATCTATGGGGCTAAAAGGCATATGGAATTTTCCATCAGCGGTATCACATGATGACTTAACATGTCTGGTTGAGTCCAGCACTGAATTTAGGTAATTGATAGAGATTGTCTAATATACTATATAGGTTAGGTATAAAATTATGGGGATTTTTCTGAAAGAAAGATATGTATGTCAAAGTCAAGATGTGATACACTGAATAGTTTTGACACTGAAGTGAGTACATTGATGAGGTGATTGACATAATTTGCTTAAATATTGGTGTCTATGGCATCTGAGGTGCCATAAGGTATACAGGAAATACACAGTGGTCCAGCAGACAGGACATAGGACCTATGTGAGGCTTGCTCTGACTCTGAAACAGCAACCGGAGACCAATCAAAGTACTCTAGAATGTGTTAAATGGAACCTATCACAAGTCTTTGACATGTACTGTATCTCAGCTTGAATACCTAGTTTTACTATGGCAAAAAGCAAGTGTTCAAATAAAGGTAACTAAAACAATTAATTATTTGAATACAGAACCCATTACATGTTGTTTTATCATTTTATAGAATAAAAACTAATTCTGTGAAACAAGTAAAGGTACTAGTTCTAGGCACTGCAAGAAAAAGGTCTTAAGCAGAGGGCCAAAGGCTAATTTTTTTGTTTTGTTTTGCTTTGTTTTGTTTTGTTTTGTTTTATTTTGTGAAAATCAGTAAGTATTGAGAAAATGCGTGGAACAGCCAGGAAGATCTTGGAATTTGAACAGCTGCTGACTAGTGAGTACTAACGTTTCCAGGCACCACATGGGGCACATCCCATGTAAATGTGGCCATGCAAGTGAGACAGACATGAAATAGAGACATGAGTGCCCACTGCACAGACAAGCTGGTTTTTGATATCTTATATTTTTGAGTTTACTTTTTTTTGATTTTGTTAATGATAGTGGGGTTTCATTTCGTACTGGATTATTTTATAATGTTACATATATATAGGGTTCCCTTTGACCACTACAATAAGAAAAGCAGCAGGAATTTTTCTCAGGCCAAGATGGAATGGGGAACAGTACTGTGTAAAATTCATCTTATCTAGCTGGTTGCTTCTGTGACAAAGAAATACACTGTGCTCCTGTGCTGTCCAAGAACAAAGATGTCATTCTAATATATTGAGCTTGGGTTAGTCCTTTCTTACCACATCAAAAGAAGAATCCCATTTATTTAGTTTTATTGTGAATTGATAAAACATGTTTCCAGGACTTAAGAGCTATAAAGAAAAACAAAACAACAAAGTAAACAACAAAACCAGCGAGAATAGAGAGGGTTCAAGAAGGAGCTTTCTGCCAAAAAGAAGAGAGGAACAAGGAACAATAAGCACCTATTTGATCTAGGCAGACACTACAAGTCTGTCAAGAAGAAGGAGATGTGCATGGACTGCTAAAATACACAGACTCAAGAAAAGGAACTGCTGTAGTTATATTCCATCAAATATGCTGACATTTTTTTTGTTCTTCAAAAAGCTTTAATCAGGAGCTAACTGGCAACCACTTTTGTAATTGTGGGAAAGTTAAGGGAAGTATGTGAAGAGCGTGCCTAGAGTTCTCGAGTAGTAAAAGTACTAAGCACACACAGGCTTACAGCATTATTTGTCAGGCTCAGGAGTTCACAAAGACCAAAAAGAGAAGTAAATATGAAACAGGGTTCATTTAAATGAAGAATTTCTCATCCTGTTTATCCAAAGCTTGTTGACTTGGAATTTATATCCAGATGTGAAAGATCTTAGCAGTTTCCTACTTCTTGTTGGCATCATGATTAAATGCAACTCATTTTGCAGAAGGAAGGTTTCAAATGAGTGTAGCAGGTCAAATTCCTCTCAAGGAAGGACACAGCTCACTTGGTAAGTTGGTTACAAACAAATACTATTTGGTCTAATACAGGGAAAAAAAAATCCTATATCTTCAGTCATAGACCCAAGTGTGCTTAGAACTTGGAGGAAATTATCTCATAAGCAGTGCCTCTGAACAGGGGTTTGTGGTCTGGGATGGATAGTGCCACTCACAAAACAGAAAAGAGACTTCTGAGGAAAAATTAAGGTTACTTACTGCTGACTTTGTGCTAGTGTCCCATGAATAGAACATCTAAGCCTTTATCTCATTTCAAGACATTAAGGAGAATTGTGATCATGCAGGGATCAGGTTGTAGGCAAAAAAAAAGCAGAAAAAATGATAGTGGGAACTGACCACAGAACAAGATCAGAATGTCTTAGTTTGATGCCAAGATGATGCCTTTTCTTTTATATACCTTTGATGTACCTTTTGTGTATCCTCAGTATTCTTAGCATGCATACTTGTAATTCCTTAAGTCTGATAACTTAGCATGGTCCTAGTATTTTTCAGGCCCGGAGAGTAAACATCCTAAACCTTGTAGTAGAAGGCCGGAAAGGTCTACGCTATCTTGAGAAACCAAAGTCCTCTCTAGAACATATCCTGTAAACTAGAGATTTGGCCCATGCAGGGGGCAATTCCTCAGATGAGGGAATATCATGCCATTCATCCAGGGCTCCCATTGGAGCATCCTTGTTAGATGTGCTAATTAGTAAAGTCTATAAATTGTATATGCAATCTATCGTGTGTGTGCGTTGCAGTGCATCCCACCTTGGCGAAGTGGTGCCCCAATAAGGATCCTTATTAAAATACTGAGGTAAAAACCCCTTATCCCTTAACCGTGTCTGACTCTCAGTTTTTTAAGACCAGGAAAAGGCATCAAGATAACCACAAAAAATTTAACTTAGTATAAGGGCTAAACGTGTGATAACTTAAGTACATCCACTTCTTGTACAGCTATTAATGAAAGGTTTTGCTAACAATTACAGAGTAAGAGATGAGCTCTTTCCCTGGAAAAATGTCCTGGCACAGAGCTGAACCTTGAAGTCCTAAGAGGTCAGCCACTTAGAGGTCAGCCACCTATAAATATTTCTTAGCATCTGAAAAATTAAGACAGTATAATTCTTCAGACTCTTCTGTTTTGAATATGTTTACAAGGCTACATTACTTCTGCAATTTTTTTTCAGTTACATCACTCTGAACAATTTCTAGAATTCTATTGCTACTACTTTCAGTAGAGTAATTTTAAAATCAATTCTCTGCTAATACTTTGATTTTATTGAATCAAGGATTTGGCCTTGTTTTGTTCTCAGTTCATGTCTTGGGGTCAACATCAGGTTCTTACTTTAAATCACTTTTCTAATGGGAATTAATCTTTTAAAGCTATAAATTTAATTAAAGACTGCACTCCTAAAATAGTATCATTGTGAATTAAAAACTTCTGATTTTTTAATCTTATGGTGATAATTTCAGTAATTCTAAATATTAACCTCCATTTTTACAAGAATTGCTATGGACACAAAAATCAGCTCTCTTAAAACCACTCAAAAGAAAGAAGCAAAAATTAACCTTTCTTCCGAACCCCATCTTTGCATTAATACACCAGAGATGGGTCTCCAAGTCATGAAAAATTTCCTTGCTTGCACAATTTCAGCTGACTTGAATGGTGAAACTTATCTATTGCTTTCTTCTCTCCAGTAACTTTAATTTGCAAAAGGGTTGACCTTGCCTGTAGTTTGGTTACAGCCCATTGCATTTGTGACACAGCCTATGTTCAGGATTTGCATAGGCTAATTTCATCCCCAGGTTTCCACCCTCCCAGATATCCTCTCTCTGAAATTTGTAAAACCAAGCTTTTGCTCTAGTCCTGGATTTCTGTAATTTAGTAGCTACTTAAAAATGTGCCTGATTCCAAAATTAACATAATGTTTACATAATGATTTAACCCATGTAGCTGACGGCACTTGTACCACGTCAGATGTTCTGTCTTGCATATACTTCAGCCTCAAGCTCCTCAAAGGAAGTTTCTGTTAGTAGCAAGGAAGGTTTGAGGAGCTGTTGGAACTAAGGGAATTATCAAATCCCAATTTTCTTTTTTCATCTGGTTATTTTCTCAGGGTTGTTTTAGTGTTGGTTTAATCATCTGTTTCATTTGTTCTTGTATGCCAGGTGGCTGAGTTCGTAAGAAATGCATTTTTTTTTCTTGATGTTGAACTCTTCACATCTTTGAATATTCTCAGAACAGCTGTCAAATTCAATCTTCGCTGGGACTATCTAGAGAGCAAAAAGACTTTTCCACCATGTCTACAGTTGTGGTTTGCTCAACAGTCCACTACAAAAGAAATGTTATCACCTTACTTCAGAGTACTGAGAGAGGGAAGCTACTGTTACATGTAGTAATTATTCCTTTAGGGATTTCTATCAGTGGACCCACAAAATAATTTTGACAGCATTCTGTCATTCTTCCTATCTCTGAGAACGTGAGGGGACTTTTTCTTTAGATATGACAGTTTGCTTGGAGAAAATTCAGGCATATCTTTGCATATTTACTTTTCAAGCCAGAAGCCCAAGATAGAAAGCTCTTGGAAAGTCTTTTCCTAGATTCCCTCCACTGAAGATCTCACCAGCATAATATCACATTTCCTTTCTAAACTCAGTTGATATATATATGAACCTCACTTCCTTCAAATAGCAGTAACCCAAATATTACTTTATTTTACCTAAGGATCATTTTTACCAGGTCTTTTCACTCTCAACTATTACCTTCAAAGATACAAGGAGATGTTTAAATTATTTTATCTTTTTCCCAGTCTTTAAATTAATAGCTTCATTTTGATGTGGTTCTTTCATGAGAGTTGCTAACAATATATCTGCTTCAATAGGTTTTTAATTTTATTTTTAAAGTTTACACAATTCCTTTTTTTACCAGCTGATGTAGTATCTATTTTGAGTATAGTCCCAGAACCTTTTAACTTTTTCACCATTAAATGTTTCTTCCATTTAGCAATGTCACAAATACACTGCAACAAAAGAATGAATGTGTAGAATTGACTCACCAGAAGTGTGCCCATGAGCATCCTGTGTTGATAAGAATTGTAAAAGTGAACGGCATTTCCAAATACAATCTGAAAACAAAGTAAGCATTCAATTGTAATGAAAATATTCCAGGGCAGGGGATAGAAAGCAATTCTATGGTGAGCTGAGCATGGGGCAACTGAATATCACATGTTTCAAGTGCTTCCAGTTGTTTGGGTGGTTGTCAAATCCTGTATGCCTTTTCATGAATGCAATAACTGGACCCGCTATAAAACATTAGTTTTCAGGTCCATCTGTGTGTGAAAGTAATGATTGAAAGTACCAGTTCACTCTTCTCCATCTTTTATTTCATAGCAAAAGCCGCATGGCTCTGTGGGTGTTATGCTACATAGTGTGATTTGGACTGGTCAGAAATGCAAAATGTTTGACGATCATTAGAAAGCGTTCCTCCCTGTGGTGGTGCATTCACTCCTTTCTTCCTTGGGATGCTCTGTGATCTCAGAAATGCTCATTAGGCCTCAGCCTTGATCAACAACATCCAGACTAAGCTCCTCTTGAGTTTATCAGAAACACTGTCTGCTCCTAAGAACTTAACGCTATCTAACAAGCTCCTGTTTTTGAATAAAGAGCTTTGGAAATTTATTTTCCTTCCCTGAATAACAACCCAAGTGGAATAATTTGCTATTGAACTCTAAAAGGAAATTACCAACCTGTATTGCATCCAGGATGAAAAATTATTATGAGTAAAGCCAACTTTATTGACCTATTTAACAAGTCTCTAAATGTGATCCTAAGTGAGATCCTTTGAGCTCTCCTGGACAGCTGCAGGATGAAATGAGTGATCTCCCTCTGAGTAGGACATCTGTCAGAGCCAGCAAACTATCAAGTTTGCTATACTTGGAGGATCACTGCTGAACGCTAACAGAGAGCCTGGGCTGATACCCCCACTCCTAGAGGTTCAACCCTTCACCCATTGAGAAGATGCAAAGGCATCTGAAAGGAGTACTTGACTGAATTTAGGGGAAGTTTTTCACAGGTATAATTTTTCCATACTCATTTAGGTCTGTGTGCATGTGAGCATGGATAAGCTATGGCAAACGTGCTACGGATGCTGTTCTCTTAGATTCTTACGTATGTTAGAGTTGTAAGTTAAACTTATCAGTGAGTTACTGTTGTGATATGGTAAATGCTTTCAGAATTTTTGTTAATTTTTTTAAAATTAGGTTATTGATTAAATTTTGTTAAAACCTTTAGGCCTAATTTGTTGGTCAAAGCCACAGTGAATCTTATGCCTCAATGGGAGGGTCTCCCTTATTTCTTTCCATCCTTACCCTTTCCTATCCTTACTCTTTTCCTGGTCACCATTGACCCCAGCCTCCATGTAATATTTTTTGTGTTGATTTTAGTTTTAGCTTGATTTAGTTATGATTTTAGGGGTTTTTTTCTCTATGTGCTTTAACCATCTAGTAAGTAGTAGAATGAATGTTGCCAACAAATTTTGTTATACTTTCATTTTAGTACTAAACCTGCTTTTGCTGCTACCTTTGTTGGGGATTCTTTAAGTGACCTCAACCAGTAATTTAAAATATTTGTGTGGCTCTCCTTCTCATGCCATTTAAACTGCTGTTTCTGTAATCAGTATAGAAGGCCCTCTGAGACAATGACATTGGGAATTAATTCTTGATAGTACCATTTAACATCCAAAAAAAAAAAAGTACTGGAGATTCAATGAAAATTGTTTCACCATGCTTTCATAGTGACACAACTCTCATTCTACCACAATTATATTATTTTTTATATTCGGCTACCTGTACACTTACTTCTATTTTACAGGATTGACATTCTGGCTGTATTTAGAGCTGTAGAATCATAGAATCATTGAGATTGGGAAAGACATTTAAGATAATCAAGTCCTACCTTTGACCAAACACCATCATGCAAATTAACCATAGCACTAAGGGGCATGTCTAGTCTTTTCTTGAATACCTTCCAGGATGGTGACTTCACCACTTTCTTGGGCAGCTGATTCCAATGCCTGACCACCCTTTCAATGAAGAAATTCTTCCTGATGTCCAGCCTGAACCTACTCTGGCACAGGTTGAGGCTATGTTGTTTTGTCCTGCCAATGCTTGGCTGAGAGAAGAGGCTGACCCCCACCTGCAGCTAACTTCTCTAGCTGCAGTCCCACTCCATCTGCTGGAACAGCCCACTTTTATATGCACACAAAAAAGTACACCCCACACATGCACCCACACACTGCACACTATGGGTCCGTCTGGTACTGCCCCCTGCACCACAGCCCTAGCCCCACGATCAGGTGCTCAGCCCTCCCACTACTCAGGGAGCCTTTGTATAGGAAAAGCATTCAAAAACGAGATTAATGATGAGGCAGGAGATGCTGTGCTGTCCACTGCAGACACTGCTGACACATGGATTGACAGGTCCCTGCTCACACCCCAACAGTCCCTTTCATCCTCTTTTTCTCTGCTGCTTTGTTTCACTTCTTGCTCTCCAAATCGTCTTGATGTGTCCCTTTCTTGCCTTCCATTCCTCACCCTGAACATTCATGATGACATAGGATGCCCCCCCTTTCTTACAAACACCACTGGTCTTTTGTACACAGCAGCACCATGACACCACTTGCTTCTTTCTGGCATCTCAGTGTTTGCTCCAGCACATTTCACACTCGTGTCTCTGCCTTTCATACTCCTCTCCTTGGTGCCTCTCTGTAAGCATCCTGCATGAACACTGAACACATGCTAAGTAACTGAAGCCAGTGACATTTCTTCTGTCAGAATTTTATACAGTGTGGTTTTGGAGCTGTTGTAGAATTTCAGTAGCAGGGACAAAATTTTAAAGTGACTGTGAGAGAGAAAATTCAACACTGCCCTTGCAGAGATGTAGGTGTGATGGATTGGTATAGTTCTCCAGGAGACCACTAGCGCTTAGGGAATGTAAGCTTCTGTGGAAAATTGCAAAGCTTATTTCATTGATGGCATCACTGTGCACAATTATTCACTAGAGCTCCCTTATTCTCTGCAGTAATACTTGTGTCTGGTTCAGATTATTTGAGCAACTGTTAGGATTAAATACCTAAGAGAGTTGTAAACTTCCTTTCTCATGTTGATAGTACTTCTGCAGCAAGGGCTCTTAATTTCAGATTCTTAAGGGGTAGAGAACGATAAATTTTATTATGCCAGTGACTCTTCAGTGTGGAAAAGGAAGTACTTAATCAGGAGTAGTTCTTCCTTTTCCTTTTTGTGAGTAGAGTTGTTAACAAATAAGCTAATATATTCAGAATTTCCAGGGGGCCCAGACAAATCCTTACTTGAAATTCCACATATATGATCAATGGCTGATATTTGGGTGTTACTTTTTTTTATCAATATCTTTACAATGGGCTTTTAAAGGCCTTAATGTAAACCAGCAGAATAAAAGCTCAACAAATGCTGATGAACTGTTAAATGAAGCTAATTAATCAGAGCATGAGTATCAAAAATAACCTGAAAACTGGGACAAGGTTTTTAACAAGTACCACTTGTACAGCTATCAGATCATTTTTCTTCATAGGCTCTGCACTTCAGTTTGAACATCTTAAATCTGGATACCAGTTATAAATGCAACTGGAGGCTTAACAATTCTGTTAAAGAGGAATGAAGCTGATGAATAGGACTCATCCTCTAAGTACTGCAATCAGACAAATTATTCTATGATGAGGAAACGTCTTTTAAGATTAAAGGAATGAGGAAAAGGAAGGATGTTAAGACTACAGATGTGATGGGTCTTTGTCTATCAGCTAGGAAATGCTGGTGTCATCTGATAAGAGTGCCTAGATTGTAAATAGCACCTTAACAAGCTATATGAGTGCTACAAGCATCATGTAAAGATCACATTATAACAGTGATTGGTTGTGAATGCTAAAGTAGGTTGAAATGTGCTGAGTCTCTCTAAAATAGCAGCATCTGCAGCAGAATGCAGTGCCTCTCACTGTTGAGTTTGCTCTATTGCTAACACCGGGTGAGTAACTGTGGAAAGTATCCCACATAATAACTTACCTCAGTTTTAACATGCTGTGTTGGAGATGGCAAATCAGATGACACCCCCGTGGGTGAACTTTTGGCATTGGTAAATTTTTGGAGTGAGGAGGGCTTGTTTCTGTGAGGTAGCCTCAGACACCCTGCTGTGCTCTGCAGAGTGGCATAATATTTTGTAACTTTAACATATGTATGACAAATCATGTTTTAAAAAAAAGTATCAACTTCTTCATTTGTTGAAAATGCAATAGCTTTGTGGGTAAGCTTAAAATATGTAGTTTTCCCATAGTTCTGGTTACTATGAGTTTGCAAGAATTGGTCATGCAGTTTGTGATTCAAAGAAATGCAGTCAATTAAAATGTATTCCTTTGCAAGGTCTGCACTTTCCAAAGGCTTTGTGCTCTACTGCTGTGCTTCCAGTACATGACAAATATATTTCCCTGTATTTCAATGGCTTAAAGCCTGGGTTGTTGCAGTTGTTGGCAGTGATACGACAATCAACAAAGGGACAAATGCTATCATTGCAAGGTCTTCAAAAATAAAAGAAAAACCACTAACAATTGAATTTTATATTCTAGGAAGATACAACAGAGGAAGTTAGAGGACAGCATAGGGAAATTTATGTTCAATGATACAAAAAAACCTGCCAAAACCACAATTGTGCTGTAATGCAGATGCAGAAGACTATCTCAGGAATTATGTGAGTCAAACTTATTTCATTACTTAGCATGGGAAAAGAAACTCAAATCTCAGAAACCAGCAAAACAAGAAAAGCTGATCATTAACAGCTGAAGCACAGTACAAGACCAAACTGCCTAAAACATGTAATCCAATACCAAATACATTTGGTCATGCAATGCAACTGCTAAATAACTTATAAACCCTCTCAATGAATATTACAAATGTCTATTAAAACACCCCTACTCACAACTCTCAATCCTCAAAGTCACTTAAAGGAACCAGTAAATCAGGATGAAGAAATTTTCTGGGAAAGACAGTGTTGTAAAGATTTTGCCTTGGATCAAAACACACTTATGTCTAACTCATTATTTTCTATGTTTAGTGGAATTTGCTTTGCTTTTAATTTTGATTTTTTAATTAAAAAAAAAAGAAAGTCTATTATACAGACTTCTTTTGAATAGAACTGAACAAATGATGAATTATAGTTCTTTATTAAAAGCACTGCAGATTAGTTTTCACAAGGATAGTTCCAAGTTCAAAACAACTACATCAGAAACCAGACAAAATCTAGCAAGATGCAATGTCACCTTGGGAAGCCATCGAAAAAAGTTATTCTTTAGCACCCTTTTCTCTCACAATAACCAATTTATAGACTCATAAATTGTAACTATACATGAGACATGTACATGATGGATAAGCTTGGACACAGATTTGCTGAAAAGTGCAAGGGGTCCCTAGCATATGTGAGAACTGAACATGAGCCATCAGTGAGCTTTGCCAGGGAAGGTCACCAACAGTATCTCAGGATGCATTAAATGAAATGCAGCATTCCTCATCCAGCAAGTCTAGATACTGCCTGCAGCGGTGGGCACCCCAACACAGCTGCAAGGACTTTTCTGCATTTCTCCTCACCCCGCCGAGTAAGAGGACTGGGGTTTTACACAAGGAGCTGGGAGGGGACACAGCTGAGACAGCTGACCCCAACTAACCAGAGGGATATCCCACACCATACAGCAACATGATCAGTAGATAGAACCGGGGGAAGAAGGAGGAAGTGGGCGATGTTCAGAGTGGTGCTGTTTGTCCTCCCAACCTTCTGTTACATGTTCTGGAGCCCAGATTTACTGGAGATGGCTTAACACCTGCCTGACAATGAGAAGTGGTGAATTAATTCCTTGGTTTTGCTTTGCTTATGTACATGGCTTTTTCTTCACTTATCAAACTGTCTTTATTTCAGTCCAAGAGTTTTCTAGTTTTTTACCTTTTTTATTCTCTCCCACACTAGGAGAGGAAGTGAGCAAACAGCTATGTGGAGCTGAATTGCCCAATGAATGCAGGATATGAACTGCCATATAAAGAATTCAGAATTCTATTCCTTACCCTAATTTCCCTAATTAGTCTTCAAGAGCTCTTTCCCATTAACAAGCTTTTCTTCAATAATTTAGGTTGAAATTATCTATTTTTATTTCATATAAATTAGTACTTTATAAAAGAGTGCATGTGAGAAGGTATTTTGTCTACTCAGAAGAGTATCTGGTCTCAATCACATTCAAGACCTGAAACTTGCTAAGATTTCTTATCCAATCCTACAGTTAAAGGACTTTTTTGCCATAAGGTTGAGTCTTCTTTTCTTGGGGCTTTACAGTTTCTCTACAGTTTAAACTCTTACTATCCTATTAATATCAGGCAGAAACACCAAAACATACAGGTAACGTTAGCCAGGAGAAAGACAAGGGGTAACCTGATTCCTTTCCAGAAGTATTTGTGCAGAAAAAAAAAATGGACAATGGAGGATATTTATTTTAACAGCTAAATGTGTAATGTACTAGGATTTACTGTCCAACAAAGTTTGACTACATTTCAAATTTTTAGGCAATTTTTTTTAATCATAGTAACCACCAGAATTAAATACAAAATATTATGGCAGTTTNATGGCAGTTTTACTGGATCTTTTTTTCCTTTAAATGAAGGTTGTTTTATTTTATTTTTTAAAATATAAAAGAAAAGTCCTAGATTAAGTAGGATTTAATTATGGAAGTCTAACATTTTGTACTATGGTGAAAGTTTTACAATGAGGGAAGCAATCTGTTTGTAACTAAATTTTATTCTTCAGTTGTAGTAACTCCTTATAGCAAGTGTATATGTCATTAATGATGTCCCAGAGGTCTGTGAACCATTGTCTTTTAAACACAAAATAAACTGCACTTTTACAAATATTTGTCATAGTCGGTGAAAAAGGGCCTTAGCATGTACCCTTCTTCAAACTCCTTTAGGCAGGTTTGGCAAGACAGCTGCATTATTTGCAGTAAAGGGAAAAATCCCTGTCAAGTTAATAAAGTAATGTAGTTGCTATTCCCCCATGTTATCTATAAATTTCAGATTTCAATAATGTACTTATAAGGGGCATCAAGCAGTCCTTGTCTCCATATGCTGAATGAAGAGTTTCACTAAAGTAGCAGTTTCTCTCTCTTTCAATTGCCATAAAAGGTAAGTTGCATAAAGAAAGGCTGACTGAGCAGAGTGTTTTGAACAGTTGTCAGTTCAGTCAAACTGGTCAGAGAAATCCATTTCCTGAACCACTAATTACTACATGCCCTAAAAAAATTCTTGTCCCCACAGCCTTTTCAGTTCTTCTCTGGGAAGAGCTGCCTGTCCACAGCCTTCTCATTTTCTGAGGTCAACACTGCAAATGTCTTCTGATCTTGTCAAAAACATAAGACCTCTGGTTTAAACACTTTAAGCACAATTTTTTTGTCCCAGTAGCTTTTGTTATTTTTGTACCCAGGTCTGATAGAATCAGTCTGTTCTAGTTTTCTGTTCGGTTGGTTGGTTGGTTTTGGTTTTCTTCTTTTTAAATAGAAAGCACTGGAGAAATAGACCAAGTAGGTTGAGTGGGTGATTTGTTTTTAATAACATGTGTTCATTGTTTTTTATATCTTAGTCAGTTATTCCTCTCACTTTCTCTTCTAATTGCCCTGCTTCTTTTTTTATTCTGCCACTCCCTTCAAAGGAACAGCCAATAACTCTAAAATAGAAAAGAGCTTTCAGTTGGATTAGAGTTTCCTCTTTATTTTAATTATATTCAACAATTCTGTTCAGAGAGGAAAAACATATATTGAAATTAAAAGAAAAATAAACAAATTTTATTGGTACTATAAAGTTGATCTTACAACCTGCTCCAAAACAGGGAAAATCTTCAGACAAATATCAGGCAACAGTCAGTGTATTTTAAATACACTGCATAGACAGTAGGTTGCCATTGCCATAGAGGTAACTTCAGAGGTTCTAAAGCATGTAATCCAAATGATAAAAAGAAGTAAAACACAAAACACCATAATATTGATCAATAAAAAATGCTAAAGAAAAAAAATTGTAGACGTAAAAATGACTGGATAGAAAATTAAAGATGCAAAATTAAAAAAAAATTCAACTGAAGAAAAAGATAAGTGAAAAGCACTGAATTTAAAATAGATGTAATACTACTGTTATTTTTGAAGATCTAATGTTAGGTAAAGATGTACATTTGGTGCAGAAACAAGGATGTGAGGATGTTTGGATTCCATTCCTACTCTGAATGCCACTTGCAAATCCCATAAAATATCATGATGAGTTCTGATAAAAAGTAAAGGAGAAACAAGAAAAGGGAGATCTATCCAAAAACTTAAATTAAGAGATTTGCAGGTGCATGGTGCACCTTGCTCATTTTGATGAGTGATTCTATAAGCCAACTTTAGACCCATTTATGATCAATGTTAAAAATTGCCAGTGGTGTTTCAATTAAATCTCTATGTTAAAAAAAAAACATTTTCCTGTGCAGAATGGGCACTTTGTTTTTAATGAAAAATGGTGTCTTTGTCTTGCAGCAAGTACTGCTATTATCTCCCATTGTTTGTGCCATTATCACAGTGAAATTAGAGACATGAAAAATGAACATGCTGCTTATGCATGGAAATTTCATTAAGCAAGGTGTTCTTAATGCTTTGAAACAGTTTTATGAGAACCTGCAAGGTTTTCTATCTTTTCGTTTGTTGGTTTGTTTGGTTTGTTTCACGTGGTTAGTTATTCGGTTTTGTGTTGATTGAATCTGGGTTTTAAAATAACCACACAAAATGGTGCTTTTTTTGGGTAAAGCCCTCTGGATGAGATCCCTTCCCTTCAGCATGTTGATGCCATCAGACAGCTTGATGTTGCTGGCAAATTTACTGTCCCACTGTCCATGTTACTGAATAAGATGTCCATGGAAGGCTTCACAGATATGTTGGAGAGATTAGGATGTTGATATGTCTCAGTAGCCTAGGAGCACCCTTTAATCTTCATGGCTGGCTTTAAGATATCAAGAAACAAGGCTCCTTATCTTTAGGATAGGAGATATCCTTCTCCTCCTTGCAATGAGCTGGGGTCCTTTTAGCATATTTACTTAATTCTGCCTATGCTGTTTACAAAGTAAATTATATGTATCTTAAGAAAGTTAATAAAATTTTGGTTTTTTAAGAAAGTTTATGCAATTTCATGCTATAAAGACTAATTAAATACAATGGTTAGGGAATAAGATTTTCCCAGCATATATTAAAACCAGAGAGAAATTAAAAACTAAACATGATAAATAGTAATGATAATGATGATAGTAATAATAGTAATATTTTGCCCTAGGAAGCTCACACATCTCACATTGTATCAATTATATGCCCACATTTAAAATGGCCACTTTATTCCTATTCTCTTATTATTTATCCAGCTTTCCTATCTAAGAGTCATAGCATATAGCTTTTAATAACTCACTGAAGTAGAAACAAGAGGTACTGTTCAGAGAACAGAAGTGGATACAACAGTGTAGCTGGCAGAAAAGAGAGAATTCACAAGCTTATTCACAGTCCAAGACAGCAAGATAATAAATTATATGCCCAAGAAAAATGTATGAGCACAGACACTTAGCTAGTAGAAATTGTAAGCAGCTCTCCACTTCTTTTTTATTTGGTTGGTTTTATTTTTAGTTAGTTTGTTTTTTTAATACAGGCAAGGGGATAAATTATTCAAAATATTCTGGGTTTTTGAGCCTTTTACAATCCTGACTGTGTTGGAGTTGTCAAACTATTTTACCTTCATATCTTTTCCATTATTTTCCATTATTATGTTTCTAAAACTTTACAAATGTGTGAATATGTGTTGTCTAAGCTCTTCTTTATTTTTTTTCTGCAGCATAGATACAATTTTGGTCTCCACTGGTAAGGTGTCTTTCTTTACACAGCCAATTCCTCTTATAGGATCACCACTCCAGGAATTGCCTTTTTAGAATTTTTTTTTTTTTTTTCTGTAAAGACTAGCCAGAAGCAAGAATTTGAACCATTATTTAGCACTTTTAATTGAAGGTTTTCTCTCAAATGGGGTAATGGCCTCATTTTCTACTTCCATCCTTCTTGTGCTTCCATGTAGAAAGATGAATCAATGCTGAACAAATGGGAAATAAGCAAATAAAAATATAGACTTATCAACTTAAAATACACAGTAAACTCATATGTCAGAAATATTAAGAAATATAGCCTGAGTTTGCTAAAAATTGGGGTGGAAGAGATGTTCACAGGCATTGCAAAGGACATATGCACTTCTATTGAGGCTCAGAATACAAAAACCTGGATAGTGCAGGAAGCGTGCACAGCAGGACTGTTGGGTTCAATTTTAGGCATTCTCAGCAAGAAATATGTTGGGGATAAAAGTACCATTTTGAGAGGCAATGTCAGTCTCTGAGAGAGTCTTAAATGTTGGAGTGGTAACATCTGCATGAAACTACCATGAAATAGACATTGGGGCAGACTGAATTCCTTTGTGACACTAATTTATTTGTCACTCCTCTAAACATATAAGACTTACCCACTATATATATAAGAATGCTTTTTGTTATTAGATGGGACTAGATATAGATATAGATATAGATATAGATATAGATATAGATATAGATAAAGAGATATCCAATAGACCTATTAATTTCTGGTTTGCACAGAACTGTGTATATTGTTGTTCCTTTGGGGCTTCTAGGCTGCAGGTTTATCTTAAAACCAGACAGTACTGATGATATAATGAGAAGGAGGAAAAGAACATTAGCTTTAAAATCTTTCAAGGGAAGCCAAATTAACATCAAATTTCTGCTTATGCAGGGAGAAAACTATGTATATCAAGACAGGCACATTTACCTTTTTGTCTTCTATTATTTGAGTGACAAAGGAATTCAGTTACATTTCCTGTGACTGAAGCATTAGTTCCCTATGTTACTTTTCATAAGCTAAACTAAAAAATTTATTGTAGGGTGACACAATCCAAGATATTGGAATGGGATGGGTTAGCAACATAAGGAGCAGGGTGAGATATAACTGCTGGTGCCCTGAGGTAAGTTAAGGAAATGAGAATCTGAGAATCTGGCAAAAAGTCAGAACAACAGGCCAGCTCAGTAAATAGCATGCCTCCCTGCTTAATAAAAAACAAATTGGCAATAATGAATGGAGGTCTCTGTGGAAGGGGGGGAAACAGGTAGTCACTCTCAACGTTTCATTCCAGTGGAAGACACTGTATGTCGTTATAGATGAGGTTATCCTCTGTGAGTAAGATATCACCTACTCTTACACATACCTAGAGTGTTCTTTTGCTGCTTTATTGAATATATTCTTTGGTAAGTAACCTTTCACATAATAATTGAGAGGCATAAAAGTTTAGTTAACTTACTGCAATAAATTATATTTTAATTTTTTCTGTCCGTGGGTAGGGTCTCATGCCTTTAAGGTAAAATATATTCTATGTTTCTGCCACTTGTTTGCTGACAGAAAGCTACACTTGCACCAATTACAAGCTCATCTTTTAAGACTTTCTTGAATTGCCTAACATTTCCATTTTACCTTATTCACATACCGAAGCACAGAATCTGAGGATGACCTAGGCTGGAAGGCACCTCTGCAGTTTGTCTTGACCCACCCCCTGCTGAGAGCCAGGTCTGCTTGAGAAGTTTGCTCAAGGCTATGTCCACTCAGGTGTTTATTAATTCCAAGGATAAAGACTCCGTGGTGTCTTGGGTGACCTGTTCTAGTGTTTGATTGCCCTCATTGTTAAAAACAAACCAAACCAACCAAAACCAGCTAAACAAAGAACACCCACCCACACATGGCCAAAACATAGCAAACTTTCACTTTTTTTTTAAGTGCAAAATCTGTGATGTTGAATTCCCAAAAAAACAATGGAGAAGTAGAAGGAGCTCTCTGGCAAAATTGGAAGAGCGTTGCCATTAAAAAGGCTGGTACAATCAGGAAGGAATAAATGGCTATTTCAGAACCCAAATAACATTTTTCTTAATTTTTCAAGCAATAGAGAATACTGGCTTGAAGACTCCTCTGACTAAAAACTCAACTCACTGGGAGCTACAGACAGAAAATCAAGAAATAGAAACAGTCAAAAAGACCTTGGAATAGAAATGAAAGCCAAAATAGAAAGTTACATCTCAAATGTATGTGGTGAGATTCTGAAATAATTTGTAATTTTTATTCCAAAGTCTGTTTCAGAAACATGGCAGTATATACCTAGAAAAATATGCCCTCCTCTGTCAGACTTTTCTTTAAAAAATAGATTCCTCAAGTTTATTTTCTGCTGTTACTAAAAACATCTTAGTAAACAAATTAAGAATGGTTTGTAAATTTTGCACGTTTGTGTACAAAGTAATGAAAATGTCAAGGTATTTCATTGGTTTTCACATAAGCTTTTCTCCATTTAAGAACCTTTATCAGTATGGCAATAGTGTCTCTTCTTCATGGAGTCTGAGAATATAATGGGAAAAGAGTTATTTCATTGATGCAGTTTAAATCAATTTTCTGAATGCCAATTAAAATTCAAAATATGTTAAAATGTCTTCTCCTGTTTATTTTTTTCTTTTAAGAGAATTCTATTCACTGTATAGGTTTTATTCAGGTTCAGTCTCTGTTTGTATCATAATTCAGAATCAGAATAATGTAAGAGTAGACTTATCACTAGCTATATAGTTTAAGTGGAGAAAGCTGTAGAATTTTGTGAAACTCCTCCGTATTCAGTTACATACCCCCGCCTGCAGTCTTAAGTAAATGCTAACCCAATTATATCTTTGACTAAATTAAAACTGACTGATGAGCTCAAAAATGATACTAAGTATATGTGACTCTTACCTGATTTTTAAAATGTACCAGAGAAAGTTAGATGCTCCTTTCCATTTTTAACCTTAACAAAATGCGTAAGTAAATTCCGCAAAAGGAATACTAATTTCCTGCAGTTCACCTTAAGCAGAATGTTAGTTAGGGCTCGTTTGATTTTAGTACATAGGAATGTACTAAAATGTGCATGCTGGGAAAAAACCTATATCATCTTAAATAAATTAGGCTGGCCCTTTGCCTGTTCTTTCAAATTACTCTTGATTTTGTATCTAAATGCACAGGGTAGGATTTTCCAAAGCTTGCAAAGAAGAATAACATTTTGGGCAAGGTGGATTAGAGATGAAGTGTCAAAAAAGCAATAGATACTGATAAATTTGCAAGATTTAAAAAGTAACATTGGGCCATTATTTGAGGTGAACAATGGAACAGTGATTGCACTTGTTAAGTTATGCATATGGTATTCATTTGAAACACTGCAGTTCAATTCAGTGGCACTTATTTTGTTGAAAAACTGGGATCTGAGGATCTGGTCCCTCATATTTAAGGTTAATATAGGTGAAATTATTTATGTTTGATATTTAATTGTTGTGCTCCTTATATTTCACTTGGCACTTGGTGTTTGTGATGAAGTTCTAAAAATAACCCATGGTTCAAGAGTGGAAATAAAAAGAACAATATGTTGGAGGGAAAGTCAGAGAAGAATAAATGCACAGTCTCACAAGTGTTGCCACAAATTGTGGGAAAATTTCTTGAACAGTCATACACATGTTAAAAAACAAACAAACAAAAAAAAATCAACAAACCAAAAAATAAACCGAGCAAACAAAAAATCAAAAACACACACAAAAAAAACACCCCAAAATTTTTTTACAAATGCAAGCAATTTGCAAAACATAAGTTAAATATGCCCAAGTTAGTTGGGGTCTAGTTCACTGTGCTTTGGAAATTTACAAGATTATCCTAATTTTTTTAAAGTTATTCCCAAGGATGTTTTACAATCTCAGTGTATGTATAAACAGTAGTTGGGAACAATACAGCATTGTCTAAATTCAGGCTGTTCCATCCTTCTCTCAGTAGGGACTACAAGCAAGCATAAAGCAACATGATTAAGAATTCATTTGTTTTACGGTTCAAGGGGAGCTGAAATGATTAAGCTCCTTTATCATGTTTCTGTTCCTATGTATATTTTAAGAATACTTCTGCTAAGGAAAAACAGCAACAGCAAAACAAAAGGGAAGCAAGCTCCTCTTCAAAGTGTGGCAAATGTTTACTTACCTACTGTATACATATGTTTCCATTTGATAAATACTGCTTAAACCAAGAGAAATCGCAGGCTGCAGAAACGTCTCTGTGCAGCACAGGAGAGAGAGACTGCAAAGGCAGTTTTCAAGTCCTTATCTGCAAAGAGAAAGAGATTATTGCCTTAACCTTTGTTATCAGTATGAGACCTACTTTAATGCTCGTAAGGCTCTGAAGGACTTCTGTAGTGGTGAAAGGCTGAGCTGGATGGGCTGTGTCTCACTTCCAGCGTCTGGCTCTCCAGCAGGGGAGCTTGTGCTGAGGCAGCGGGCACCCGAGCGCAGTGGCACACTGCTGCCCTCAGTGCAGACTCAAAAGATGTTGTCTTGCCTATGGCAATTCACATTCAGAAGGCACAGCTAACACCGACATGTGAAACTCACATACAGATAAAATTACCAGCCATCGGTCTCTTCTTTTTCATCCAAAAACTGTCATATTACAAAGAAGAAAATCCTAGGCTCCCCTGCCCTGGCTCCTGAAGCCTGGCTGTGATGACTTACCCACCTGAAGGGTTCACCAACAATCAGTCTGGCTTTGCAGAATGGAGTGGACTATTTAGGCTTGGCTTGAAGCATATTATTTTATTTTATTCTAAGTAGACCACCACATAATAGCATAGTAGAATAAAAAATAAACAGAGTGCACCCCAATTTTCCACTTCTGTTTGTGCAGATTACACAATTTCTTTTCTGTCATTATACCAATGCTTATGAGATTTCACTCAGAATTTCTTTGCGTGTTCTGAAAAGGTTTACAGACCCTAGGAAACTAATTTGCCATTTTGCAGATTTTTACCTTTGTGCATTCTTTGGTATACCTATATTTTTGGGAAATACAGACTTTCTGTGCTACAGTTAGGCTCCAGCCTTGCACTATTGCACATGTAAGGTTAGCACATACTAGCAGGGCTGGAGATCTATTTAATGCCCAAATAGTTTGGGATTAACTCTCCATTTTTAAACAACGATTCAAAGGTTATTTATAAGTACCAAATTCCAAAGTCTGGGAAGAAGGCAGAAACAAGGAAAAAATTAGGTGTTTTATAGAAGTGATCATTCATAAAATGTAGTTTCTCACTTATCTTTTCCTACTGCTTTCTCTGTCACATACTTCCATTCATTTTAACCTATGAACTGAATGCTACTGCTATTAGATCAGTAAATATATATTTCCTAGGCCTTGTATTTTAAGAACACAATACATCTTACTTTGGGAAAAAGATACAAGACTTGTCTATGTGAATACCTGATCTGGAGAAAGAATCAGCAGTACTGTTCAGAAATACTAGCTAAAAAAAGCTAAAGACCTTTTTCAGGGCTTTCCATATGCTGAAAATATAAATTAGCTTTAAAAGTTTTCATGACATGCAGAGATAAAAGCCAGACCATAGAAAAAAAAAGAGTTAGAAAATTAGGATCAGAAATTAGAAACTGCAATGAGAAAAGCAGAAAATCATCTCACACCTGTGAACCTTTTGTCTCTTCCAATATATCTTTTGTTCTAGCCTAATTCACATAAAATATGTATAACACTTTCATAGACCTTATCTTTATATCTTATTACAGATAGAAAATGTAAAGGTATAAGTAAGCATTTTTTATTTTCTGTATCTTTGACTATAAGCCCTTTCTTTACATTTTCTTCCTCTGATGTGAGGGAGTGGGCAGATGTAATATACATGCTTCTTGAAATGTAATATCTTCATGCACTTTGCTGAATTCACCACTCATAAAATACAGAATGGAGTGGTCTTACCCCCGTGCAAATCTTCAAAAAACTCAAGAAGTTGTTTTTAGTACCATTTATCTAACTCTATTAAGACAGCTAGTGAATATAAGTGGTATATTTCTACAGTCAATTGGGAAACATCTGGGGTGAGGATACAAAACCTCACACCACAGCCTTACATCAGCTACCATCTATGTCACTCTGCACCAATCCATCTGTTCACACAAAAGTGCCTCACATGCCGTGTGATGTGATGCCTCATATCCTTCCTAGTTTCCTACTTAGTCTTTCAAGTTTCTTGTTTATATTCTCTGTTATTTCAAGAGGCATAAAATAAAAATATATATTGTGAGTGGGCAATGAAAGAGGAAAAATAATTGAAGACATTTCTTTTTTATATGCAGATGTGCCTTTTGACAACATTGGAAAGAGGCTGGGAACATAAAAAGCCCTGTGATCTCAGTGACTCATACCCATGACCCGAGGTACACTGTGGGAGATAGTGGAAGATATTGACAAACCATTTTGGACGGAGCGCTGAGAATTAATAAATGCTTAAGAAGATCAAAAGGTAAAAACAGTTACATTTGGCATGCGGCCTAGACTTGATAATGTACTTGTCACTCCTGATTATGTCCCACTCTGGCCAAAATCTCAGTGGTATCTAGATTCCTTTTTTCTTTAAGGGAAAATTAGTTTTTAGGGTTTTTTACTAAAAGCATCCTAAATCTGCAAACTAGCAGCATTCAGATTTGTAACTACTTGATACATTTTTCCCTAAGGTACCTATATCTACTTCTCTCAGTACCCCAGAATAGACCCTTATTATGCTTCCCTGCAGATATATGCATCATCAATTCTCTTGGCTCCCTTTTCAACAAACTTGGGATATTTAAAAAATATACAGAAACTATTAAAAAAGAAATGAAGAAAGATATAGGAACATGAATCATTTATAATAGTAAATAAGAACCTATTTTTATTTACTATTAACTGTATTTGTCTCAAAGATATTTTTTTTCTGAATATTGACTTATAGTCATCATTATCTCTCCTTTACATATGGGAACATTTGTACTTGAATATGCTTTAGTCAAATTACAGTCATAAATTTTCTAAGGGACTAAACTTTATAATGGTGAGACAGAGTAAGCTTGTTTTGATGCATTCTAGATTCCTTTCATACTCCCACCAATATACATCAATAAATGATCAAAAATCTCTTGAACTTTGCAAAAAATTCTTACTAAGTTCTGTGTATTGACTGGGCAAAGTATTGAAACCTTAATGTGCCTGAAAAACTTAATGACTAACTCATGAACCAACTTGCACAAATTTGCATTTCTCATGGGTTTTTTGGGTTTTATTGGTGTTTGGGGGTTTTTTTGTATTTATGAAAAAATTAGTTACTTGACTTAATAAAAGGAAGAGTGTTAATGTCTTCCTCAGATTTTCCAGCCAATGAAGCCATGTAGAAGTCTCCTACTATTGGCAGTATTTTTCAAAACTCTTGGACTGTATAATTCCCAAGATCATTCATAGGAAAATAAAAGTATTTAAAGCATCCATTAAAAAACTGACAGTACTGGTGTGGCTTTAGTTATTGTTTATTATTGAAAAACTCTCCTTCCAGATATTTCTTTTATGTAAAGCTATAGATATAGATATGGATAATATAGATATGGATACATATTCATGTAGAAAGAGACAGGAGCTATTGAATAAATATGGAGTAAAATGATGATTATAACATTTTAATTATAGGACTCATTTCAAATCAGAAAATACAAAGTCTGCTCAGGACATCACTTATAGATAGGGTTTTAAGAAAAGGAATTACAATGCACTGTCTGCACCTGTCACACCATATAAATTTCATTCCACCTTTTTCCAAAGATACCATGTTCAATGTGCACCTCAGAAAAAAACAAATCATGGATGAACAATTTGCTCTGGCACTAAAGAGAGCACCTCTGAATAAAAATTACCTAGTTATGTACTGCTTTTTTTTTTCCTCATTTTTTATTGCTTTTTGTCTGTTCAGTAGTTGTTCTCCTTTCTTACTTTATTTCCTCTACATTAATCTGTCCTTTTAGCTCTCGTTTGCAACAAAGACAGCTAGTTCATTATGACCATGAAGAAAGATATCTCCTCATGTTTACATCTAGAACTACACCTAGGGCAATTTCAGTTTTTAGCTAAATTGTGAAGTATATCAAAGGTTAGGCACCACCAAGTCCCTTTTTGCAGAGTTCAATTAAAAAAAAATGGTGATTTGCTAAAGCAAATGAGGGAAAATTAGTGTGATTATTCTGCATGGAAGAATAACTTTTTTGAAATATTGATGTCTGCAAGTGGTAAATTGTGGCTACATCCCTTATTTACCACATGGAGAGAGTCTAGACCTAGGGGTGATGAGATGAGAAAGCAGTACTTGCTGCAGTCTCTTAGTGGTCATTTGTCCCTGGCTATAGGCTGCCTTTGGCATCACCCAGCCAGGTGCTACCTGACCACATCAATGCATCTCAGACCACACAGACTAATCTGGAATAAACTGAATAACAAAAGTTATATTTTCTTCTTTATAGCATTTCTTTGACAGAAGATGATGAAAACCATGGTTTTCATCAAACTGACTTGAGGCTTTGTGATTAATGAATACATGTGACTTGTTCTGAAAAATTAATAAAGAAAACAGTGAAGGGTTGAAATAATAACCCCTCCAGTAAGGATACTGTAGGAGCCATAAGAAATTATTAATGGCTCAACACAGCTAATATATGGGGGGGAGAGCAGGGCAAGTTCTGCATATGTGTGGCAGAGCACTACTTCACATCCTACCCACTGGAACCTCTGGTCCAGCCTCAAAGTTGCTACCAAGTCAGTGGCACAACTAAAATCCCAGCTGGGGGGAGACCAGAGCAAAGGCCATGACATCAGTCTCACCTACCCCACAGCCTCAGACTTCACAGCAGCTGAGACCACACTGGATCCAGGGCTGTAACTATAGTTCTTTCTCTCTCATTTCTGTCTCCTCATAAATTCCTCTTCTCAAAAGCTGGGTAACTTAAAGTTGGATTGGTTAGTTTGCTAAGTCAGTGCTTTGTGAAGTGCCTTACTGTGACTGGATGATGATTTAAAATTTGCCAAGTACCTTACTCTCTAAAATTTGCAAGTAAAATTTGCTCTTCAACCTCCTGAGAAGTTTGTTGTTTTCTCCTATTCACTGCTGGGGGAACTGCAGTACCTAAGCCTCTTTAAAACACATATTGAGTGACCTCAGCGCATAACAGATACCAAACATAGTTTCAAGTGCTTTGTAAAAGCTACAGCCCAAGCACCAGACACTGCATATAATGGCCAAGCTGTCAGGTGCAGATGTGACATGTCTGTAAGTTGCAGGCGTGCCCTGTTCACCTGGGTCCACCTTCTTGCAGTTTGAACTGGTGGGTCTGGGCTTTGATTCGGGCATACATTTGTAGGTTTTTGGAACAGGACTCACTACCTACCCAATATGTCATGTCAAGCAAATTTCAGGTCATATGTCAATGCACGGGGTGGTTGCAGCAAAAAAATCCTGTGTGGCACCATGGGAATGTGCCATCCCCAGAGCTGCACTGGGTTGGGCTTCCGGGAGAACCTGGGAACGAGGGATGGTGATGCAGTGTTGATAACAGCAAGGATATAAGGGTTGCAACCAATATAACACTGTAGGCCTACTCCTATGACAATGTTTATAGTACTCTCCAGTTCTATTACACTAAGCCAGCTACGATCATTTAGACTGGAAAAGACCTTAAAAATGATTGAGTCCAACCGTTAACCTGGTCCTGCCAAGTCCAGTACTAACCATGTTCCAAGTATCACATCTACATGTCTTTTAAAAGCTGCCCTGGTCAACCTGTTCAAATGCTTGACAACTCTCTCAGTTAAGAAATTTTTCCTAATACTCAATCTGACCTCTCCTGCTCCTCCTGGGCCCTTTGAGTGAAAGCCAGTGGTAGAATTATGACTCTTGGGACTGAGTCTGATACTAGCAAACAATCTAACCCTATCGGCATTTAACGATTTTGTGGGGTTTTTTCCCTTTATTGCATTCTGTCAATGTATTAATATCTAATACTAAATTGTATTGTCAAGAAAGGCTGATTGCAGTAATTAATCTATGGTTTACTTTGCCCTGAGGTTTTTCTGAAAGTATTCCTGCTCCCAGAAACACTGTTATATCTTAGGATCCATCTTTTTCTAAATAACTCATCTCGCTCTTGTTCTTTAGTACCAAACTGCAAGATTATGTTTCAAATAATTTAGTTTTGTACAGCTTTGTACTCAAGCATTCATGAGGCAGAAACCTGTTTATGTGAGAACTTCAGCTGATGTACACTGAATTTGGAGGCTTTGCTAATGCTGACTTGATTAGCATGCAAATAGCTTTTGATGTCTCTGCTCAAATTAACATTCCTATCACCTTATCCCTCAAGATAACTGTTTCTCCTGGCTAAACATCAAAACTGGATGTCAGTATTTCCCAAGATCCTAAATTTAAAAAGACAGAGCCCATATTTACCAATAATTTCTCTATTCCTAAAGTGAATCCCCAGCAGATGAAGCTCCATCTGGCATAGTTATTAACTACATTTTGCCTGCTCTATAATCACAGTGCAATTCCACCGCTCCTCAGAAAGGATTGCATTTCTTCATTGATACAGGTCCACCATAAATGAATAGGTGATGCCAGTAATACTGAGTTTTTTCTCCCTTTTCTTCTGCAATTTTCTTTCCCTCCAGTAATACTCAAACGTGAGGGAAGCAAATATTGCCAAGTCCAAATTTTCTGGAAGACAGATATTTTAAATTTCACTTCACTTTACTCCTTTTTTCTCTCTCACTCCTGAAAAAGAATGATCCTGAAAACAAAATGCCTGCCATACCCTTCACAGTTCAGGCTTTTTGCAGCCACTACAGCTTATTTCTCCCTCTCACCTGTCTCCAGTGAAGCAGCCTGTGTTCTTTCTAGACAGCCTGCAAGGGTATTTTATTTCCATAAGTACCATCTCCCCTCTGATGCTGCGGCTCCTCCTGCTGACCACAGCCTCTTTTCTCTCCCCGCACTGCAGAATTGCTCTGTCAGGTACAAAGGCAGCTGGCCCTTAGCATTCAGACCTGATGAATGGTACCTTCAACAATTGACCATTACAGCCAATATTGTTGCTTTTATCACAAGAAATAGAATGCATCAATCTGTATTTGTTATCACTAGAGGAGAGAAATAAGAATAGCTATAGTCATTTTATATAGTTTATTTCAGTATATTGGTAAAATGGGCAGCATATTTTTATATTCTGTAACTCTTGATAGTACCTTTTTAATAACCTAGGTCAAGTTACTAATTTCTCTGATCTTTGTACTGTTTCTGTATGCACTTTCTCCAGAAAGAAATATGCAAAGGCCCTTTAAATGTAACACTTTTGATCCATATCTTTTTAATGGGATAATATTTCATTTGGAAACATTTGGCTCCTTCTTCCCAAGGCTTTCAGCTCATGTTCATCAGATCAATAGGAGTGGTCATGATCATAAACGATGTATAAAGCACGTTCCCACACCACTACGTCTGAAGCATTGTGTCAATGTACTGAAGATGTTAAACTACCTATTCCAGTTTCAGTGATTTTAGAGTGACTACACATTTGTTATTTGAGTGTTTAGTGAGCTTTTAGTGTGAAGTTATTACTCTGGTTTTGGCTGAAATATAGTTAATTTTCTTCTTAGTAGCTGATAAATGGCTGTGTTTTAAATTTAGTATGAGAACAATGTTGATAACACACTGATGTTTTAGTTTTGCTGAGCAATGCCTATCCTAAGTCAAGGACTTATCAGTATCTCATGTTCTGCCAGTGCAGATCTGCACAAGAAGCTGAGAGGGAGCATTGCCGTGACAGCTGACTTGAACTGGCCAAAGGGATACTTCATACTGTAGAACTTCATGCTCAGTGTATAAACTGGGGAGGTTGGGCCAGAAAGGGCCAATAGCTGCTACAGGGTGTGCTGGGCATTGGTCAGTGTGTGGTGAGCAATTGTATTGTGCATCACTTGTCTGTCTTGATTTCTATTTCCCTCTCTCCCTCTCATTCATTTCAATTACTGTTATTAATATTAGTATTTATTATTTTTAGTTTATATTAATTTAGTTCAATTATCCAGCCATTCTTACCCCAGCCCATGGGTGTCATATTTTTGTGATTCTGCCCCCAACCAGGGAGGAGGGGGAATGAGCAAGGAGATGCACGGCACTCGGTTGCTGGCTAGGGTTCAGCCACAACAGCTATCACAGATATGTCTAAACTATCCTTCCATCATAATCACCTTCGAGTTGTAACTGTATCAGTGGTCTAAGCAAGAATGCAAAGATATGAAGCTAGATATGCATTGCTAGCGAATTACCCATAAATGCATGTTTTACCATAGCAAGGTAAAATAACATTCCTTACAAAGAGAACGTGAGGGTTTGAGTTTGAAGATTGCACTCGATCAGCATTTGATTCCATTTAAAAGGCAAGTACAGCATGCAAAGAGGAAGTCTTCTAACATGTATATATATTTTTAGTCACTGTGTTCACTGGGATGTCATCCAAATAGTGATAGACTGTGACAACACTTTATAAAATGAAGATTTATCAGTGCAGTAGGGACGATGAGCAACAACTCACCCATATGACGACTCATTCACAATGAATAATATGGGAGAAGCTTACTTTCTTTCCAGTTTTTTGGTTACTAGGGTACTTTCCCTGAAATGTACTTTAGTTTGTACTTTCCCTGAAATGTATTTTATGTTATACAAATCATGGTGGTACTTAAATCTGTTAAAACTATTCCATACATGTTTTAAGTCCAAGAAGTTTGAATATCCCTGCTAGTTAATAAAAGAGGTGGATTTCTTTCCACATGGTGGATTTCTTTTTTTGTGTACAGAACAGTATCTTGAACTTTGGTCTATTAGATGAGCTGAATTCAATGTTTCACGAAGACATCCATCGAAAAAAGTCTTTAATATGCATTGATTCACAACAGAATCCCAGTGCAAAATAGAAATATATGATTTTACAGACTGTGCTGGGTTTTGCTGGGTTAAAGGTACTTTTTTTCACAGTGGCTGTTATAAGGTTGTGGTTTGGGTTTTTGCTGAAGACAGGGTTGATAATAGAGGTACTTTTGTTATTGCTGAGCAGTGCTTGCACAGAGCTGAGGCCTTTTCGGTTTTTTGTATTGCAACACGGGTGAGGAGATGGGGGACGCATGAGAAGTTGGAAGGAGGCACAGACAGGGCAGCTGAGCCAAAATGACCAAAGGAATATTCCATACCATATAAAATAATGCACAGTTATAAACCTAGGGGAAGAAGGAAGACAGAGGGTTACATTTGGAGTGATTTTGTCACATTATGTGTGATGGGGCCTGGCTCTCCTGGAGATGTCTGAACACCTGCCTGCCCATGGGAAGCAGTGAATTCATTCCTTGTTTTGCTTAGTTTGCATGAGTGGCTTTTGCTTTCCCTATTAATCTATCTTTATCTCAACCCACAAGTCTTCTATCTTTTACCTTTCTGATTTTCTCCCCAGTCCTGCTGGTAAGGGAGCGGGCAAGCAGTTGCATGGGGCTTGGTGATGACTGGGGTAAAATTTTAACACAGACACACACAAATGCATGCATGTTTGCTGTAACTTTTATGATTCACACAGGACTGACTCCTGTTAGATTTAATTAACAGAAATTTCAAGTTTAAAATTCAAAATTCAAATTGCAGTCTATTCAAAACGGTTCAAAGATGCATTCCATCTAAATTAGCTACTCTTGCCACACTCATTCCTATGTTTAAAGGACTCTATTTTTAAATTTTTAATTTTTTTTTTAAACTGGGTGAATGCCAAAATATTCTCTTTATGGGCAAGCAAACACTCTTAGTTCAGCATTTGAATGATGATCAAACCATTTTGAGTGTCTCTGAGAAAATCTCTTCTCTCTAGTGACCTCTTTTACTGAACCAAAGTTTTAAATCCCATATCCCAAATGAAAATGTGAAATGAAGATTTAAATGAAAAATCAAAATACTAAATGTCTTCTTTTTCCCTTTTGCTATTCTTTTCCCTCACTTTTGTTGTTTTGGTTCGGGTTTTTTTTCTCTTTTGAAGCGGGCAGAGGGTTGTTTTTTTTGGGTTTTTTTCTCTTTTGAAAAGGTTGTGTGTGTTGCTTGAGGGAACCTGATATATCATAGAAGCTTTTCCATCTGGAAAGATTTTACTGTTCCAAATCTCCAGACTCCCACTGGTCTTAACTTTCCAGTATATTAAAGCCATAAAGCCATTTTAACAGACACAGTAGGATTATTTCAGTAAAGGGGGGATTGTCTGATAATGGAGAGATGCCATAGCAATGTATTTGCCTCTCCATATTTTTTGGCATTGAAGAGGTACACATGGAATAGGTTCTAATCCTAGCTTCCCTGTTTTTCACTAGTTTTTGGCTGCTAAAATTCATTTTTGGACTCACTGGCTAGGGCAAAAACTGTGAATGCACAAGAGCCATTCTAGCTTACTATAAAATCATAGATTATGCTGAGTTGGAAGAGACCCATCAGGATCATCAAGTCCAGCTCCTGGCCCTGCACAGGATATCCCAAGAATCACACCATGTGCCTGACAGACTTGGTGCTGTGACTACTTCCCTGAGGACCTGCAGTGCTCAACCACCCCCTGAGAGAAAAACCTGTTCTTAATATCCAGCCTAAACCTCCCCTGACTCAGCTTCATGCTATAAATGCTAGTATTTGTGCAATCATAAAAGTAATTTTTAAAAATTTTAATTATTTTTCTTTTAACACTTTCTCTTTCTTTCCTTTTTAATGTGTTGCAGCCCTTCTTTGGATGCACCCTGCAATTAAGTAAAATTCAGAAAACAAAAATGGAATGGGGTAAGAGATATGTCCTTACAGTCCTGAATTTTTTCAAACATGGACAAAAAAGAAAGGTGAAAGTTTTGGAGTTCCTGAGCTCTGGCTTGTACTGTGACCTAAAGCAGTGATTCTCTGATCTATAATTCCACTACTAAATGTATTTCTATTAGGTTTTTGATGAAACTGAAACTAAATCATTACGAGAATAGCTAAGATTTTTTTCTTGTCATTTGTAAATCCATATCTATTTCTTTCTCCTGTGAGGAGATAGGTGTGTAATCTTCCTTATGAAAATTATTTGGGAGGAAGTAATCTGTAAAATAATTACTTAGGTAAAGAGTATTATTTATCATATATTTACAACAATCAGCCTTTTAATGACATCTTTAAATGGAAATCTGTTAGAGAGCAACTTGCTGAGCATTGAAAGTCAAAACGAGCTTTCACTGCACTGTCATTACCCTGGAATGTATTGTTACTTCTTGAAAGATTCTCAGAATTTCCATATGTTCATTTATTATAACATGAAATGTTACTTTCAAGAAAAACTAAGGGGAAAAAAATAAAAGGTAAAATGTCCTAGCAATTATGTGTCTATATCTATCTGTCTGCCTACCTACCTATCTAAGACATGACTAATTATACAGACATGGAATCACGGGTGTTACCATGTCTTACCAACTTCTGTGTTTTCCAAGGTATTCCAACCAATTTTGCAAGTTCCCTCTTGTACAAATATCTGTCCTGTACTGCTAAAGCACAGCAGATAAGCTTTCTGATTAACAAGTGTTTCAAGCAGGTTTATGTACCTGTAAATATAGAGGGTGAAAAAAGAGCAATAAAAGCCCCAATCCTGCAATTACAGCTCTGATAGCAGACTCACAGGCCTTGTCTGAGCCCTTTATCTCTAAAAACCTAGAAGGCAACAAAGTGGAACCTGTCCATGCAGAACTAACCACAGGATAAAGGCCATATACATGTTTTCAAAAAAGTATGCCTAGAAACCTGCTCACTGAGTTGCTCAGTCAAAAGAGGTAGCTGCTTGTCAATTTTCTTTTGTATTACATTCTTCCAATAAGGGAAGCTATTGATCGGAAAGGAATGGATATTGATTGATTCCTGGGGAAAAAAGAGAACCTTGATTTGCTTTGCCCTTGCTTTTTGTCTGAGGGATAACCACATGTTAAAACACAGGGTCTGCAGTTAATAGACTTGAAAACACCACCTTCAAACTGTTTAGAAAAACAAACATCAGTTAGAACCTACCAGGTTTCCTTCAGTGGGATTAATTTTATTATAGCTGGTAGCAATGAGCACACAATATGCACTTCTGCTGCAAAAAAAACCTCCGCTTAATATTTTGCTGAGATATGGACATTGTGCATTACAATTTGCTTCACAAATTCCAGAAATACACATAAGCTTATTCTGCAGTCCAAGGATCAGATTGACAAATATACAAGCTTAATAAGTGTGTGTACCTTTTTTCAGGAAATTGCTGTTAATAGAACATCTTGGCATTTATTTTCAGTGTCTCTGCTCTTGTTCAAATCCAACACAAGTCAGGGGTACTTGCCTTCTAAAAAAACTGCAAGTCATTTTCAATTTATTTGGCACCTCTGAAAGAAGTCTCATCTCAGGAGACCAGGGGTGGAATAAACAATGAAGATTGAACTGAACATTCACCAGAAGAAACAATTCTTCCATATTCGACTTGAGCACCAATTACTTTCCCACACATTCATTATTCTGAAGTCAATTGCATTTTGGAGCCTAACTTCTTTTTCAGTTTAGAAATTGAACTATGGTCCACTGAAGTAGTTCGTCATAGCCTTGGCATAAGACTTTTTTCAGTCTCATATACCCATGCAGGTGAATCATTCTGGCTAGAGCATGGATTTTCAGACTGCTGACAGACATTTGATTTAATCCTTTATTGTAAACAGCTCCCAGTTTCCAAACACTATTGACTGATATCAAGTTGCAGAGTGTGAGCCACTCAGACCAGAACCAGAGAGCAATGCAGTGACAGCAACCATGACATGACCAAAAGCAGAAAAAGGGTGAGTGAACAAGAACATAATGATGTTTTTTTATCATATAATAGCGGTTTCTTGTGTGAACAGCCTTTAAATGTCATGTTGTTAAAACCATTTTGCTGGAACATATCTGGCCAATGGTTCACTAGAAAGTGGTGTTGATTTAGCAGGCTTGATAAAACAAGTCATTGAGGTCAAAAAATATTTTGGTTAAATATAGAGAAAGAGCAAAAAGAAAAAAAAAAAAGCAAGGAAAAACCCAAACAAAACCAAATTAACAAAAAATGCCCAAAAGTAAACAAATCCAATAAAATATGAAAATGGTGAGATTTTATGCCAAATTAAAAAAAAATTAATTCATTAAAAATTTCTACTGCTTAATTTTTTGTTTGAATACAAAATCAGAAAAGTGTCTGTTTCAGAACATCCTATTTCATTTTACTTAATTTTTGAAATTGACTAGCACCTTTCTAATGAATTTTCAAAGTGCAAGTGCTTCAACATCTGTCTATGCCAAAGAAAATGCTTCTAGGGTATTTCCAAGAACATGTAATGAGTCAAGTCTTGAGGTTGCTTGTTAGAGCTTGTTAGAGAGCTGTTTGGAAAGCTAGGTAGACTGACCAAATCCTGTGTTAGGCTCCAGTGATCGTGGCAGGATTTATTGACAGTGTGGATTCTTTAGAGTTCCCTTAGAAAAAGAAATACTCTTCTTTTGTTGCAGCCACTGTAAATACCATGTTTGTTTGTTTTTTAACTGAAGTGGCTAGTATAACTAAACATATGGTTGAACTGCCTTTACCTAAAAGCTGGTTTGGCATGTCTGTAGATCCACCTATCTGTTTTTTTGGACTACGACAAAGACACATTGTGATGCACATAGCTTGCCTCTCTGATGATTACATATTCACCTTCCACAAATACAAATTGCTTACTTGTCTTTTTTTAAATGAAAATTCCACTAGGTTGACTCACTGCTACAAGATTCTTTTCTCTAGAAAAACCTTGTTAGTTTTTACCCTCTCAGCAATGCTAGAGTAGTTGATGCTATATCAAATTGACAGTGCTTAGAGGGAATTAAATATTTTGAGAGTTAAGAGATCTCTGTCCAGGCCAGCATAATGATTAACAACTCTCTCAATCTGATCTA
Organism: Ploceus nigricollis; assembly: GCA_013399945.1. NCBI lineage: Eukaryota > Metazoa > Chordata > Aves > Passeriformes > Ploceidae > Ploceus > Ploceus nigricollis. Next base: position 323,451 of record VXBC01004207.1, read on the forward strand.
TCTTCTGTGGTGTTTTTTCTCGAGGTAACTTTGATACCAAGGATAGTCCTCTGACAAGGAAGAGCTTAAATTCACTGCTGTGAATGTTTGCCCTTCTCATGTACCCAGCTTCTCACAGCGTCAAGCATCATCTATGGGGATCAACCAATTTTAGACATGCTTCTTTCCAGTAGGGAAGATACAGAAAAACAAGTGGAAATGTAGTAGGTAGCACTCATTTTATCACAACACTAAAGTGTTCTGAAGTAAAACACTTTAGGAAAACTGGTACATTCATGTCATCCTAATTTGAATGAACAATTATGCACATAAAGATTAGAGCAATGGCACAAATAGATTTAAATATATAAATATTTGATACCTCATGTGTGTGAGGTAAAATTTGAAAATAAAAGCTGACAGATTCTAAACTACCCCTATAAAAAAGAAGATTGTGAGGAAAATAAAACTAACACTGGACAATTTTTCTGAAGCATATTTCACTAGCAGCATTCTGTTGATATAATTTTGATCACAGTATGAATGTTGAATAAGGCAAAATAAGACTGGATTTGTGTCCTCCTGCTGTCTGATACAAACAGTTTTTACTTTGCTTTTGCTTTTACAACTTTGATAGGCCCTGTTTGATTGTCAGAGAGGCATGGGCAAGATTTTGAACGCTGTAAATGGAATATGTTTGAAGTCTGAGAGAGAGGAAAACCATATGAATTTATATAATGCAGGTTTACACTGTGTCAATCCATTAAAATATTAGACATAATAAATTTTTTTTCTGTTTGCTATAGCTTTTAACCATGCTTACCTGTTTCACAGGGAAATTATTCAACAAGTCATTATGGGGAAAAAAATGTTAAATGTAAGATTAACTGATATTGAAATCATTAGCCAAAAAGCACAAATATGTTTCTATATTAAATGCGTACTGTATTCCTTTGCAATAAGAGGGAACTGTGGTCTATTCAAATATAAAATAAAGGAAGAGGCAGAGGGACGAACAAAGGAAACAGGGCAGTGCTATATTTACAAAGCCTTAAAACGTACTCTATTCAAAATCACCTTCTGTCTCAATCAGTAAAAAAGGCTGATTTCAATCAAATGCTGTCAATGTCAGAACTGATCATTATTTTTCTTTTTTTATGCAATTACACTTATTAATTTATGCTAATTGTTATTAAGTACATTGTAGGATCACTCTGAGTTTTGCAGCAGTTGTTATCTATATTTGTCATGTGTTTTTCACCTTACACATTTTTCCAACAAAATCTGTGCAAGTTTTTTCACCTCAGAAACTAGGATCCAAAATAAACCCTTCGGGGTATACCTTGAATGGCTTCTGGCATCATGTGTAGCTTCCTCTTTTTAAGGAGAGGAAAAAGGGAGGGCATGATATATGTTCTCGAACACTTCTAAGATATAGAATTTAATATGAAATAAACAATTGAAATTAACATTAATTTTAATTCTGTTTGGGAAAAGCGTAGTGGAAATCCCCAGCATTTTGTGCAGTGGAACAGACTAGTTTAACATGGCTCACCCAGGGTCTCACAAACAGGAAAAAGTGTGAAACCACTGTGGGAAGGGTTAAAGTGGATTGTGTCCTACTTGTATTTTTAAATCTATGTTTGTAGACTGAAAGTCAATAAAAAAATAGGGCTTATTTTAATTCTTCAGAGGCTAGATTTTTCTCAGTGGGTTTCTGGGTAAGGTAGCTGTGATGTGCAGTCATTTTGCAAAGCTATTAGAAAATATTTTAGAAAATCAGCATCAGTAGGAAGACTGTTCTGAAAAATGATTGCTTGGCTGTAATTAGCTGTAATAAAAAGTACTTAAACAAATTTTTTTATATTTCTCAAGGTTCAGAATTACCTCTGAAACTTGACCAAAGATGCTTTCAAGGGCGAAGCAAAGTGCCTGGGGTTGGGGAGGGAGGAGGGAGAAATTATTCCCTTTCTATTTTAGCCTTATTCATCTCTGCCTTCCAAGAAGGAATAATATATTTAAAAAAAATACATACACAGGCACAGATGCATAAATATAAATGTTTATAAGTACCTTTACTTTGGGAAAATTCACTTTCATGACATATCTTTCTCAAAGAATCACTGTCACATCCTCTGCAGTGTCAAGTCTGTTGACAGCAAACATCATCATGAGCATAATTTGTGAGTCATTCTGCCAGCTCCTGTCTGGTAAAAGCAAACCATCCTTGAACACTGAATACTTTTTCCTACCACAAAGTGGCCAGCAACTCTCTCCTTAGCATAGGATCCCCAAGATGTGGGGAAATTAAGTTTTCTTTTTCTATGACAAGATAAACTATTCTCTTTTCAACTATAGCAATCTTCAGATAATTCAATATACCAATCATGTATGATCTGGCTACATTACAACCCAAATGTGGCTGGGTTTCCTACAGTTGTACTGATTTGATGCATCAACTGCCATGCTGTTGAAGAAAAATAGCATTAACCTGAAAAAAAATACAGGGCAGTCACTATAGTTTTGTTGATTTCAAAGGTCTTGAATGTAAGGTTTTATTCACTGGACTTAGAGATCCTAAAGGAAGGTCTTACCTTCCACAGCTTGGTAGCACATGAAAAGCATGCAACATAAATACACCTCCTAATTATTACTTCATGTTTCTATTTCCATGTTCGTTACTGTGCATTTGTGGAGCACAGTGCATTAGGAAAGAAAATATAACTCAAAATAGTTTTCACTATACATGCAGACAAAGTTTTATTTTTCTTAAGGCAGCCCTCATCTGGGCAAACAATCTCAACCTACCTGAAAGTTTAACATTGATGGGTTCTATAAAGTTTCCCAATTCTGTCACGTAGATGTCATTAAAAACAAGGCTGATCGTTGGGGCCATACACCAACTGCCTCTGCTACACTTTAAAACATTACCAAATATATTCTAAATACAGATTTAGTATAACTCGCAGTTCCTATTATTTTGCCATATTCTCCGCTGGCTAAACCATGTTAAAAAAAAACCAAAACCAAAACAAAGCATCTGCTATGTTCTCTAAACTACTGAATTGTGTGTTTGTTTATTTGTTGTTTTTTAAAGTTTGGTCCATAATGGCTCAGTTTTTCATGTTTGCTTTGGTTTAGTTTTTTAGATTCTAACTTGAGCTTCTAAAAATATAATCTGATTCAAACGGAAATGCCATTAGGTGTGGAGCACAATTTTAAAAGGTTAATATCTGTTTGCACATTGGTATTTTTAGGAATACAGCCAATCTTAGCTAAATAGGAGCTATTTTTCAAGGATCGGTGAAAATATTATTCTGTGCTGAATGGGAAGGCTATATCCTGACATTGTACAATAGCAGCAGCGACAAAGGAAAAAAAACCAAAAAAACCCAAAAAAACCCCAAAAAAACCCCCAAAAAACCCAAAAAACCCCAAACAGACAAACAAACAAACAAACAAAAAAAAACCCCAAAAAAAAAAGGAATAAAACATTGCTGATCTATAAATTTTGGTTTAAATGACTGCCATCTATCTAGAGATTCTTCCAGAAATTTTTCTTTGACTGAAGTAATGAGCAAATTTAATTCCTATGATTAAAGCCCAGAAGACAAAGCAGGTTGCCCATATGCTCCTTCTCTATCCTTTCTTATGTCCAAGAAATTCTGCTCTGGTGATATCCATTGGAGACAAAGGCAACTAAACAGAAAGAAACCAATAGATGGGGGTGAGATATTGCTTTCCATATGTTTTTTCATTATGTTTGGAGACACTTTTATTAAAAAAGAAAATATATCAGAAATTATTTTAAGAAATTGTAATTGCCTTGATGTGGGAAAGTCTGGACTGGTATTTATATGCCTTCTTATAGAAAGCAAGAGCTTCCAAGGAAAAAAGAAGTGAGAGTCTGGAGCAGAAAGAAAACAGATCAGATACTTTTTTAGAGGGCGTCTTGAGCTCTGAAGAGGGATTGCAGTTTAGTTTCCTTTGAGCTACAAGACAGTCAAGTCTGCTAATATTTTCATATTTTCTATAAACTGCTAGTCATAAGTAATAAATTTATTGTAACCTGAGAAAAAGCACAAGAAAGATATTTAGGAATATTGCAACAATTAGCTAGAGCTGCTGGTGGGAATGCAGCAAGTGCTGAGCAGATAGAGAAGGAGAGCACAGACTGGGACAAGGATCAGGTCATGGGAGGTCTGGTGCAGAGAAAAGAAGAGAGGCACGAGGGGAAGCAGCTCCTGCCTCAGCAGTGCTGTCGGTCCAGATCAGGCTTTGTGGCCTTGAACGACTGTACAGTCCCTGTCTGAAAGGGTATCACTGCAAGGTGAGAAAGCAGCAGTTTGCCAGCAGTTACTTCACTAGTGCAGAGAGTAGTGAGGGATGTGTTTTGTACTGACTGTTGCACCTATTTGGCCAAATTTTCTGGTTTTTCACTTTAAATAAAATATGGTTACATCAACTAGTTGGTATTTGTGCATGGAAAATAAATTAGTTCATTAAACAGAACTTAACACTTAGTTTATTTTTCCCTAGATTTCCAGATTCCTGTGTGGAGCAGTGTTTTATTAGCTACCTGTTTAAATATAGGCCTTGTTTCTGTGAGCTTGCTAAAAAATCACAATCATTTACATTTCTACAAAATATTTAAAGAACTAACAATGGTCAAGTGCAAGAACTTGAATCATTGATAGAATTTGGATCGTCTTTACAGATGATTAAAAAAGTGTGAAACTGTGTTGCAGGGTGTTTGCCATATTTTTTGGCAAGAATTCATCAGCTTAGAACGACCAAAAAGGGAACTTAGAGGAAGGATTTGCCTAATTATTGAACGAGAGATCTGTCTTTAGATAGTTTAGAGAGATGAACACTGGTAGAGAATATTTTGTCTCACCTTATTGAAGATGCTTACAGCAGATAAGAGGAAACATTAACTAAGACAACTTAATTGTGTCTTTGGCTGTAAGTGAATTCAGAATGATTCACTCGGAAGTACACGTCTGTATATTAAACATCTAACACTGTGTGAAATGAATCCTACTTTAAATGCTCAGAGGAAGGCCTGGAAATGAAAAAATTCCAACTAGCTAAACATTTAAAACCTTCACTGAAGGTGCAATGAAGAAGTTCATCACAGGTCTAGTTCAGGTATTGAAAGGAAACCAATAAAACAGGAAAAACTTTCTATATTTGTTGTTGTCACTTTATACATTTATTCAAATTTATATATAAACACACATATATATATAAAACATGATACATATGTTTGGTATAAATATATAAAGTAATGAGAACACTAAGTCATCAGAAGTTATCAAATAATTTCTTAAATAAAAATCCAGAAAACTCTATAAATTTTTGTCCTTGAAGAATTTTATAGACTAATATTTCCAGGTAGTACGTCATCAGGACCAACATTACTTCATGATAGTAAGCAACTGTCTGATTTATTTTACTTATACTCTGGTGATATTTATCCAGAAATATTAAAAGTAATGACTGTATGGATTGTGAAAGAACATTGGGAAAAGAAAGAATATCAGCTTAAAAGAAATCTAAGTAAAAATATTTGCAGACAATATGTGTAAAATAAATGTATACGAGAGACTGATATGTGGGGAAAATACACAATGGCTTAGCAGATCTGTCATAAAGCTTTTATTGGTAAACTTTGTTACAATTTGTCCATGATAGGGTTTACATAGCCAATTGTATGCATATAGGAAAAGATGACCAAAAAATTTAACCAATGTACAGCAAAGATCACACTTGAACTGTTCCCCAAAATCTCAAAAGAGTAGAAAATAATTTCTAAGTTAAACAACATTAAGCTTTCTAAAATTATTTGCATTAAATTAAGTATTACAATACACTGAATCTGCTACAGAAAATTAGTAGAATGCTTTGGATACTTTAGGATAATTGGATACTTTAGCTAACAATAAAACAAGAAGAGATGTATTCAACTAATCAATTGTGTGAGCAATTACACTAAGATATAAAAATTATCTTCCTTGCAAAGTTGGAAGATCTCATTTTGAAACTCAAATGTGTTTGGAATTCCTCCAGCAATGCAGCACACTGGAATTGTGAGAAGAATTGATAAGTTTGTTTAGCTGGCCTAGAAGAGGCATATAGGCAATGCAAAAGTAGAGACAAGTACTTTGTGTCATGGGCTTCAACTGAAAGCAACAAAATATTTCCATGCGTACAGCTTTGACAAAACTTTATAGATATACACTCTTACGCTGCTATAAGGACGCGGACAAAATATATTTGTTCAACAAGTGAAGCTGAGCAGGATAAAGGAAGCCATTGCATTGCTTTTCTTATGGGATTTTGGTACGGTAGGCAGTTTCGAAAGAGTACAGCTCAATTCACAAGACTGTGAAGAATGGTAAAACCAGCTAGTATTGGCTGCAGGCCAATGCAATTAGCTAATATTGATAATTAGAAAATTAAGCAATTAGTTAAGAATGTTACTATGAGCTTTGCAGGGCTGTTTTTGCTGGAAACAGAAACTCATGCCAAAAGAGCTATATATTCCTTGGATGCAATTCAGTTCATTCACAGGGAATGGCTATACTGCCTTGTTTCTAGCCAATAGATTTCATTCATAAATGTTTATTCCTCATGGCTAACTAAGCAGCCCTGACATTTGTGTTGGTGCCATGGAAGCGAAAAATTGGGATTTTGATTGTCTTATGCGATGACTAATTCATCACTCTAAGCATACTTGAACATGAATAAAGATGAGAAGCATTTTTTAGCCAGTTTTGGGGGGTATATCAATCTGGAAAAACCTACAAGTTTGCAATTTTCTTCCCCACCCCCAAATTATTCTGCCCCATAGTATGTCAAGTAGATTTTATTTATCCTGTAATAGCTAAAAAATGCTGCAGAATAGTAAATTGTGTACAATTTTCATAGGAAAACATGCTTCTATAACTTTTTTGCAGAAAATTTCCTTGTACTTTGTCATGACTTAATGTCTTTCAGTCTGACAGATGTTTGAGGAAAAGCTTTCTTCAATTTGTTCCGTTATATAGAGCTACTTATTCCAGCTCCTTCTAAATCCTCAAATAACATCCCGCCTCTTCCTATCTTTGTTTTATGTAAGTGTAGAGTAAGTGGAAGTACTGTCTAACAGTTTAAGCTGATCTAAGATTGTGAAACTCATACCTAGGATGAAAAATCAAAAGAGGTGATTGTGAAAATTATTACCAAAAGTGCAGTATGCTGCCAATTGTTCTGAAGTGAACTGTATACTTCACAGTAAAATTATAACTATCAAAACCAGCAAAGAGATCTAAATAGAAGTTAATTATTAAACAAAAAAGCAACAAAACAACAACAACAACAACAAAAAAAAAACAACCAGACAAAGAAACCCCAAACCAAACCAAACCAAAAAAAAAAAACCAGATTACATGTTGCAGGGTAGCAGTTTAGCTAACAGATGGTTAATTGTCATCTTTAGTGTTTAACTTCCATTTAAATTCTGGATCAGCCATGTAGAACAACATTATAAAAGAAACAACTGAATCAAACAACAGCTAAGAAATGATGAAGAGAATGTTTTTAATGCTTTAATGCAAAAAGGTACATTGTTAGATAATATCAATCAAAAAGTAAAGAAATTGAAAAGCCTTAATCACAACTGAAGATAAAAAAATAATTTTCATAGGTGCTCCTCTGTAAATTCCTCTAACATGGAACTCTCCCGTGGGCTGGAGGCATGGGTCCCTTCCACAGAGCACAGTGCCTCAGGAATTAAGTGCTCCAGTGTGGGTCCCCCATGGGGCCACAAGTCCTACCAGGAGCCTGAACCATGGGGTCACAGTTTCCTTTGGGCATCCATCAGTTCCAGCAGGGGTCCTACTCAGGCTGCAGGTCCATTGTGGACCTCTGTGGGCTGTAGGGGCACAGCTGCCTCACCAGGGTCTGTCTGCACCATGGGCCACAGGGGAATATCCTGTGATATCCTGATACCTGCAGCACCTCCTCGCCCTCTTTATTCGCCGACCCTGGTGTCTGTCAGGGTTGTGTCTCACTCCTCTCTTCAGGAGGCTGTTGTGGAACATTTTTCTCCTTTCTTAAATAAGTTATCCCTGAGATGCTGCCACCATCACTGATGTGCTCGGCCTTGCAGTGGGTCTGTCTTGGATCCACCTGGAATTTGGTTCTGTTGGACATGGGGAAAGCTTCTCAAAGAATCCACTCCTGTAGGTCACCTCGCCTTGCCTCGCCTTGCCTTGCCTCGCCTCCCCTCCCCTCTCCCCCAAATAGACATGAATAACACAGAACTAGAAGGGTCTTCAGAAGGTCACTAGTGCAAAGTGTGCCTCTAGGAATGAACAACAATATTTATGTGATTTTTAGCAGATGCTCAGGATGGAATTTATAAAGACCCATGTAAGATTTCACAGCTTCCCCAGGCAACTCCACTGCTTCCCTAAGCTTGAAATTACTAAAAGGTTCTCTGAAATGTTATTTAATGTAATGTAAGCAGCTTAGTGTTTGTTCTGTCTTCCACGGTTTCATTGAACAGACAGACATTCCTCCTTAAAAATCCTTTTATAATTTTGAAATTTTTTACATGTATCTTCTGAATTTTCCACAGTTTTAAGGTAGATAGCTCAATTGTTTAAAATATTTATTTCATATTATTTTATATTATAAACATCTATATACTAGCATACAAATAAAAGCAATGTCTATCTATGTATGACAGATTATAGCAAAAATTATATTGATAACACTATTAATCTACAGTGTTTTAGACTTGGCCTCTTTTCTGTTGAAATTATATGCATTTCTTGAAATTCAGTCATAGTGATAGCATATGTCTTATACTCAAGAACTTATCTAACATTCAAGATGCATCAAATAAAGTTTGAGGCCTACAAAAGGGGGAGGACAGAAATGAAGAAGAAAATAGCAAATAAATAGACTTGTGTTATCTGGCTGTAAAACCTCTCTCAAGGAGACGGAGGTAGTTAAGAAAAGCAAGAGCTGAAGAGGCAAAAACTGCTATCATGTAGGGGCTTAGCCAGTTAGAAAAGTCTTATGCCTTTAATTGGCAAGGTCAGTGGAGGTCTTTTAATTGGCAAGGTCTCAGTGAAGCAAGCAGTGCACACAAAGAGACAGGGAGTAGAATCATAGAATCATTTAGGCTGAAAAAGACCTTTAAATCAATGCATCCAACTGTAAATCCAGCACTGGCAAGTCCACCACTAAACCGTGTTCCTAAGTGCCCCATCCACATGTCTTTAAATACCTCTAGGGACAGTGACCACTTTCCTGGGAAGCCCGTTCCAATGCTTGACAACCCTTTTGGTAAGAAATTTTTCCTAATACAAGTGGTTGTCAGCATATAGAAGTGCAAAAATTCCTTTAGCCTCCCTTTGCTGGTGTCTCTTCTTGTCTTTTTTAGTTCTACAAATAAATTTTAAATTCTAAATTTAAGAGGAAACTGTCTACATATGTCTAAGATTCCTTAGGATGTGGAAACTGTTATTTGCTGATTTTCATCCTAAATAGAAGCTGAGGTTTTATTAAACAAGGACTGAAGTTCTCTATTTTATTTCTGTGACAAAGAATTTAGTGAAGGACTGTAATTTTGACAGCGGCTAATGTTTCTGAAGTTAAAGAAGATATTTTAAAAGTTACAGGGCACAAAAAGGAAAGAAATGCAAAAAGTCAGGAAGGCATGAAAGTGATGTTATAAGATTTATTTTTTAAATCAGCATGGGAAAAAAGAGAAAGAAATTTGAAAATTGAAATGAGAGTGTGGTTTAAAAAATCACACAGTATTTAGAAGACAAAAATAGATTCACTTTTGCAGCAAGAGAAATTGACATGAATTGCAGAGGGTTTTTATCAATATAAATGGTGCTTTTTTGTGATTCTCCTTCACATGCCCTGACTATTCTGAGCCTAACTTACTTCTGCCTGTACTCAATTCCTTGGGAATAATGAACCCTGGCAATCAGCTCCCTTTGTCTCTCACTTCTTTTTCTGCTTTCCTGAATGCTGTACTATATCTTCTTGACTGAGTAGCTTCCTTTTCTCTTTTGGCAGAGAATGAGATATAAAAGGAGTTTTGCTGACTACAAATAGGAACCAGCAATCTGTCAACTTCTTCACTGCTTCTCAAGGCAACAATGAAGGTTACAGGATCTTTACAAACAAACTTTCTGATTTTTTGCCCAAGTGATAGAATTAGCATGCAGATAAGGAGCCCAGGAAAGACACACGAGTTATTCCTCCTGCACCACAGGCTTTACATATTAGTTTACCTATTTTTATGTTAGAGCAGCTGTGTGAACCTACTCAGGTTCTCCTATCTTTGTCAATAATTTTAAGCAATAGATAAGTTAAAATATTGGGATGAGGCAGAACAAAAAGTGTGGGGATCTTCAGAAGAAATTTTCTGATGGAATATATTGGAGGATTAGACTGAGGGTAAATATCTGTAAGGCAATTGTTCTGTATCAGATATTGTTTAGTGTTCATTACCATGACCTGGTGACAAAGATGAGTTAGACAGCTCATCTTTGAGGAGAGGGGAAAGAAAAGTTGTTTCTCTACAAGTAATCTGAGAAGCTGGGAGGATTTTATATTCACTGTCACCTATGTTTCCAAAGGTTTCTGGTCAAAGTTTAGGAATGTCGCGCTCCACATATTTATACTCACTTTGAGGGAGAGCATCTATGACAGTGAGACAATACTGTGTTCTTTGCACTGACCCAGCTCATATGTAGATAATGTTGTCCCTCTATTAAAACTAAATTTGCTGGTGCAATTTCTTTTACCAGACTCTTGGGTTTGAAGTGTACTGAGCTCCTGAGTTTACTGTGAGGTTCACTTATTTAACCACTTCTTCAATTAGTAATATATTAACATCATGATAGATTTTGTGGCTTGTGAAATCAATTTGCTTGATTTTTCTTTGGGCAAAGATCAATACTGTACTGTAATGGTATATTGATTCTCAAGAAAACAAAAAAAAGTTTTAAAAAATTAGTCAATACTGTTAACTGTTATTCTCATATATTAAAATTTATGTGCACTAAAAATCAAACAGGATTTTAAAATGGATGGCTTTATTGAGGAAAAGAGTGTTATTCTTTTTGATGGTGCATATAATTCTCATTGTGGTAGGATTTCTGAGAGACCATAACTACTAAAATATGAAATGCAATTGTTCTGAAAATATTAGTTGATGAGAAACTATAATTTTCAAAATTTCAAGAGATGATCCAGTGGTCATCAATGAAAGAGAGAAGATAGGAAAAAAAACGTTTTATCTTCATAAGTGATTAGGGATTTTCTTCTAATGAATTCAAACAATATTATTAAAAATTGCTTAACTGGACTAGCTATTTCAAAGCAAATCAAAAACAACTTCTGGTTGTTGATAATGTTCACTCCCTTAAACTATTCAACCTATCTCTTCTTCAAGAGTGGGTAATATGAAATATTGAAGGTTTCTCCTATAATGTAACAGTTACAAAATAAAATACATAAGAAAGGATGAAAATAATAGCTTTTTTTTCAAAAGAATTAAAAACTTTCAGTAACAACCTCTGAAAATAACCTAAAAATAACCTTAATCTGTTTTTTTTTTCAGTCTATATCCATAAAGTTATGAAGGACAGAGCTTCTGTTTGGGTACTCTACTGAAAAAGAAAATTAATTAGGAGAATAAATAATAATTTATTACTAAATATTTCTGTGTATAAGTAACCTGGTTTATTCAGTGATCCAGATAACAAATCAGTGATCAGGAATGTGCTATTAGAGGTGACAATATGACTTTTGACATATCGAATCTTTTAAACTGAGCTAGAACTAAGAAAAACCTTATGCATTATCCCCATACAAATATGAATTTGGTCTACAGAAATTATGAGTAGTGGCATTACATCTTTAAAACAGATGCTATCAAAGGTGCAGTTGGAGAAAGCAGCTTTATCTTTAATAATCTTTTATGCTTTAAGCAACAGTATGTAATGCTGAAATATAAATAAACAATAAGTACAAAGAAAAGTTGCATTCTGTCTCCCAGTTGCTAACCACCAGTTGTTAACCACTTGTGGTAGTTTACATAATTTAGAATTATGAAACAGTATTATTCTTCTGAATTACTTGTCTGAAGGATGCTTTCCACAAGAGACTGGGAAAATGTACTCTCATGGACTGTTGTTGGCTTTCTTTAGACTTCTAATTTTGTGAAAACTACAGCATTTGGATCAAATAGTTTTAAATTACCACTTTAAGCACCTCATGTTAAATTGAGGTATTATTTCACAACTACAAAAAAAGTATTTTCAGTGAATTGGCCATATGAACAGTTATTGAACATATGTCTGTGTGACTGATTCTGTCACAAGGCATAACATTCACCCGGTAATTCCTTTATGTGGCTTAAGAACTGCAGCTGAAATAAATGGTGTATTCAGAGATACACAATTTCACAATTTAATAGCCTCAAAAAATGGAAGGGAAGGAGCCGGTGGGCTTTACTACACCATTTGATAAAGTGCTTCATTTATTGAAGTCAATTTTTGTTAAAATTGTGTGATATATTTCTATTTGTGGTTGCTAACTTTGACCTCGTGTTACCTGACACTCAAAGATTACAGGCAGCTCTGACTTCATGATTTTGCATCACTAAGTCCATACGTAATGTCAGATATTTTTGCCATGACAACACACAAACAGATCACACTAGCTGGTTAACTATGAAGATGATCCAAGTCTTTTCCTGTATGTCCTACAATGACTGTTCTTTTCATAATTGAAACTAATAATTTTCGTTTACTCTTGCTTTGATATTAAAAGAAGATAATCTAGATCAGCTATCTCATTCAGATCTTTCTTCCTCTAAAAAGTCTCTGTTGAATTATTTTTAGAATCCATTGAATAGCGGTGAGTAGCATTTTTTCTAATAATATTCATTGTTATGTTGGTTATTTAGCATCATTTTGCTTTAATCCACCTGCAGGGGTCCTTTAACAATGAACCTGGTTGCCATGCCTCAGAGGTGGGTCACAACACCAGGCTGGGGCAGTTCATTCCTGAAGGGCAGCACCCCATGGAAGGGTCCCATGCTGAAGCAGTTTGTGAGGAGCTGCAAGCTGTGTGAAAGATTCATACTGGAGAAGTCCATGGAAGACAGTCTGTCATGAGAAGGGCCCATCAGGGGAAGAATGTGAGGAATTTTCCCCCTGTGGAAGAAGCATCAGAGGAAATGTGTGAGCATAACACCCATTCCCCATTTTCCTGTGCCAGCTGGGGAGAGAAGATAGACAAGTGAGAATAATGTTAAGCCTGCGAAGAAGGGAGGGGTGGGGAGAAGGTGTTTTTAACATTTGTTTTACTTCTCATTATCCTACTGTGATTTAATTAGTAATAAATTAAATTAGTTTCCCCAAGCTAAGTCTGTTTTGCCTATGACAGTAACTGCTGAGTGATCTCTCCCTGCACTTATCTCAGTTTATGTGTCTTTCATTATATTTTCTCCCTCCAATCCAGTTGATGAGGGAAGAGATAGAGCAGCTTTGGTGGTCATCTGGAATCCAGAAAGGGAAAACACCATCTAAGTTTAGAATATTCAGCTCATTAAATGAAAGATAATCACTTTGCTACAAAAGAGTTTCAGACTACACCATGTTTTGTAGACTCCTCAGCTTTGTCTATTAGAGTTACTTCTGTTAGCTGCCATCTGAACAGTAACTTTTCATTCCCTATAATTTAATAAATCTTTTGCATATCTTCCCTATATTCCCTATAATTTAATAAATCTTCTTATCTTTCTTTCCCAGTCCTGTGTCATGGTAGTTTAATGTCTTTCTTCTAACCCAATTTTTTTTTTCCTTTTTGGTAATAGCGATACATTTCTTTTTCCTTCTCTTTTTATTATAGTAACAAGTTCCTTAACCTATTAAAAAAAAAAAGAAAACAAAAAAGAAAAATATGCTTATGAGATTCTAAAATTTATGCCTCAAATTCATCAATAAATACATGTGTTTTGATATGAAAGTGCATCCTCAAGTTCAAATGGTAATTAGAAAAACTAGTGTAAAGCAGTCAGAATCAATGAAGTGAGTTAACAAATCACAGTTTGGACAGTAAAGAAACTAAAACACTTAAAACTTACGTCACAACAAATGGAAAGAGAAATGTTTCAATCAGCTAAATATCTTAAATCAAATTCCCTCCCTAGTCAAAGAAACTCTTCAAAGGCATGCTGAGTCAGGCATAGCTCACCATGAATAAAAGTTTTCTGATTTACATTTTTTTCCCATTATTCTCCTTTTCACACCTGGGAGCCTCAGTAGTATTTTAATGTTTAATGATGATGGTTTTTCTCCATTCAATAATTCGATTTGAATAATGGTCTGCATAATGCTACAAAGTGGAGTATGGTAATGTTGCTTTATCACCTGAGGCAGTAGAGTTTGCTTCTCCAAAGAAAGAAATTTTCATTGGACAGGCAACATAATAAAGTAAATTCCTGAACTCCTGCAGGGTGCTTTTATCTATTACACTCATGACATTTTAACTGAAAGTGTGTAGATCTAATTAGTCAGAAGCAAAAATGTAATCAATACTGATTTATGAATATTTCCCACATGTAACACTACTTGTTTGGGCAGAATAAATTGTTACTTGTATAGTTTAATCTCTGTGATTTCTTATTGCTCTTTGTTCATAAAAATAATAACCCTCTTTTTTAGAACTGAGAATTTCCAACTGAAGACATCTGAAACACGTATTTTTCTACATGTATATGTACAGATATCTACGGTTGCTCTGGGGACAAGAAACTCCAGGCTCAGGGGTCTTATATAGGAGGAATGAAACCAGATCAGCTCCTGACTGAAGATTGCTTGTGATGTTGTGAAAATTAATGCTTGCGAGTTGCCAGTCATTCATCTGTTCTTTTACAGATTAATTTCTGTGATCTCTAGCCCCAAGCAAGCCTGAGAGTATTACAAGCCTCACAGTCTTGTAGGCTGGCATCCCTTTGAAAGTGAGATATTTTTAATCATTTTAATTGCCTTTCCCTCGACCTTTTCATTTCTGCCATAGCTGCCTTGAAACACACCAGTCTTCAATCAACATTCCATGTGCTGGTATCTCATAATTTTTATTTTGTCATCTATTTATTGATACCTTCATTTACATTTCTGCTTAAAGTTTCTAAGTTTTCCTTTTATACCATTTTGTGACTGTGCCAGCATGCCCACCAATGTCTAAATAGCTTTTCCTGAGTTACCACTACAAAAGATGGATCATACAGCCAAAGAGAAAAAAAGGGAGTCTGTAAGAAAGAGGTCAAAAGACGACTGGTTTTGCTCACACCAGAGTTCTAGGAAGTGTTATTCCCTTTTCTCAAATAACAAGTGATAGGAGGAGGGGAAATGGCTCAAGTTGCACCATTGGATGTTGAGATTGGAAAATAAGATATTTCTCAAATGACTTTGCTATTTCTTCTTTGGAGAATAATTTTCTGTTTCTGTATGATGATGTATGAAGCACATCATCTACCTCCTCTTGGCTCCATGTACAATCGTAAATTACAGCAAATCTCTTACAAGTCAAAAAAATCAAACCAAATACTTTATAAGATAAACCTCCCTAGCTCACTCCAGATAGAAAATTTACAAAATGAAGGATGACAGTGACACAGAAATTTGCTTTATGCATTTATAAGAATTTAGGAAATACTAATTTTTTTTCAAGTTTCATCTTATTTGTAAAATATGTTTATTCTTTATGATGTAGAAATTTTTGTATACCTTAAAATTTCAAAAACGCATAGATAGTTGGATGAACTTAACGGTAAAGCTCAAAAAAAACAATCTCTCTGATGAACTAAACCTCTTTTTATATGACATAATTAGTTTTACAGACATCTGTGAAAAGTAATCTGAGGCAGAATAATTTAGGAACATATTTTTTAAAACATGCGAATACCAACCAAACATGTTATCTCCTGATGACTGAGAAAATCAAAATGAAGCCTTTAAAAATGCTAAATTACAACAAGGGAGTACACATAAGAGGTTACAATGGAATAATGAAGGATAACAAAGAATGTGACCTACAAAGCAATCAATGCAGAAGCAAATAGGATCTTCAGCAACTCCACAATTAGGAGGGCATAGAATGGCAAAATATACTCATTAGAAAATCTAAAAAGACAGAAATTAGTTTGCATATTTGAGGTTGTTTTCCATGTTATTCTATCACTCAGTAAAAACTGTCTTTACTGAGTCTAAAAAGTGAATAAAGCTGACAATGGCTCACTCCTAGAAAGAACAAAACAAAATACAGTCAAGATCATATGAAACTGATAGTTATTGAGGCCTTTAAAAACATATAGCATCACTTTAAAATCAAACTGCCACTTTATGAGTAGCAACAATTTTACACGAGGTTGTCACTGCCATTCAAATTGATTGTAGTTTCATGTTGAATAACATGTAAGTAGTGTTTCAAGCCTGCAGGAAGCACCACAATAATTCATATTAAGATGATAAGGCTGTGAACTGTCACACATTGCCTCTTAGTTTTTTTATTTTTTGATTTTTCATGCAGTTAAACACAATATATTACCTCTAATGAAACTTAATCTTCAATTGGACATATGAAATGTATCTGGGTGTAAGATGTGTAATAAAAAAGGCCCAGAAAAGTGGTTAAGGCAACTTTGTTTTGCTAGCTATAAGGAAAAGAATCGCCTCTTCCCGATTTTTGATTTTTTTGTTGTTGCTGTTTCTTTAGTTTTGTGGGTTTTTTTTTTTTTTCACCATAAAACAATATATACGTTTCCAGGACACTATAGACCTACTAGAGCATCTGGTCTGATGGCACAATTCATTTCTTGTTTGCACTGCTCAGTGAATACATCAAAACTACCAGGGCCTAGGTATAAAGGGGCTTATTGAAACTTCACATATTATTATAAGTGCGTCCCTTGTGAAAACTGCTGGCTCTAATAAATGCATTTTAGCTAAGCAGGTAAAATGTTTCCCTAAATTAGATTAAATGCAGTTTTGCATTTCAGATGGCATTGTTTTTTGATTGCCACTGTCTAAAGAAGTAGAAGCCCAGTGATTTACAAAATGAAGAGGCAGAGATTCATATAATACTATACGTCCTGATACCTCAAGTGAAGGTCTGTCTTTGTATGAAAATAAATTTACCCAAAGTGAGCTTTCCAGTTTTGTCAAATGATAGTGTGTTGGTTTAGTATTTGTTCATTTGACATACTCAACATAACACTGGAAAAGCTGCTTCCAAATCCAGAAGAGCATCATTGAGATCTGAAAGTAAAATGTACAAGTATTTCTTTTTCCTGGAAATATACTACAGTAATTATTCTGGAAAAAATATTTTTTCAAAATCAAACAAATAAACAAACAAACAAACAAAATCAATAGTTTCTGTATTTGACTAGAATAATTTCCATAATTGTCTTAAGTTCCTTAAGAAAAATAATAAAAATAAATCACTGTACATTGATTTTTAACTTTCATTATTAGATTATTGAAATATTAGTGCAATCTTTTTCATCTATTTTTAAAGCACTAGCAAGACTTGTCACTATTTAGATGTAAAAGAGAATATATTGGTAGCAAGATTTTTGATTTATGAATTGCATTAAACATTGACTCATTTTTCCCAAATGCAATAAAGATTTTCCACTTGTAATAACAAGATGTACAGATATAAAGCATAACAAAACCAGTAGGCCATATGATAATTTGGTCTGGCTATTTGATATCATAATTTTCTGTAGATGATCTCGCTATGTAGGATATAGTCTCTTAAATAAGAATTGTAATTTCCTGAATGACAAAATTAAGTTTCTTAAAAAAAAGGCAAGCCATATTGAGAGAGACTACATCCTATTGAAAACACTGATCCCAACAACATGTAGCATTCTCCTGTACTTTCTTTGCTTGTAAATGTATTAAAAATCACATTCAAAATTAAAAAAAAAATGTTATTGAAGAAAACATATTTCCTGTTCTCAATAGAGATTACATGTATGGTGTTTTTTGATGGCTATCTCCTGTAAATATCCATATTACTATGAGAAGTGGTGAGGACACAGTGCACAATCTCCTTGTGCTCTGGGCTTCCCTGTTGCCTCCTTGGCTCCACTGAGAGCACTGGGCACTGGCAGAGTGGGGGGCAGCAGCAGTAGCCCTGAACTGTGGCAGCTGGAGAGCTGAGGCAACGTGGTGCACATGGACCTGCTCTAAACTCTCATGTAAACAGGAACATTTTGGTTTATTCTGGACTGTGCTTGGAGAGACAATATTCTTTGTTCAGCCCAGCATCAGGGAAAATATGTCTGAGCTGTCATGTTCCACACTGCTTCTCTCTCTTCTTTTGCACCCAAATGAGTTACACCAGAGAGAGCCTTACAAACCATGCCTTAATAATATTATTCACTATTTTTTGCTTTGATAGGCCCTTTGGGGAACTTGTCTGAGAAAAAACTGCACATGTATAGATATGTCCAGAGTTTATTGTCTGCAAAAGGCAACTTCAACACAACAAGTTATTATAACACATCGTACAAAAAGAACATTTGTTGCAGACAAAATTAACCTTAAAATTCTTGCACGTAGATTGCATTATTTAAGGAGAAAAGGAAATATGACTGTATTTTGAAATCCTTCTGTTTCAGCTTACATTTTTCATTGCTTACAGCTTTGTGTTAAGAACGTATTTATAACTGTTCTTGGTAACATTCATCCCAGAAAATATTGACAGATGAAGGCACAAGGTGGTTTTAGAATTGTAAAATTTGGAAGAAAAGAAAAAAGAAACACGTCTTTATGAAACTTGTCAGTGGTAGCATGGGGTTTTTAAGTTTGATATCTGTGTCTAAAAATCAAAGTCCCAGTGGATAAAGGTAAAAGTCACTTAACTGACAGAATTCCTGAGTGACTGAAAACTTGCATCTGTTCTTTCTAGGTTCATCTTTAAGATTTCTCACTAGAAAACAGCAGTTGAAAAGATTATCTTATAGCAGTACTAAATAATAGACTGTTCTGCGACATTCAAAGGTCTGAGGCTCCCTGTGGAACTAATGACATTTGTACAGCAAGTCAGGCTGCTTCTGCAAAGGAGGATGGTAGAAGAGGGAAAATGATAGTTTTTTGACAGAATGTTAACCCCAAGTTGCCAGATTTTCTAAAAGATAACGGCAAATAAGAGAGCTCTAATAACACTTCTAATAAAGGACCAAAGTCTTAGATGAATTTTAAACTCATACACTTCCACTGATTTTGATGTTTGATGTTCACAGCTGATGCTCTGTCCGTGACACTTGGGAGAGAGGAAATAAATGCCATATTGCTGTGCTCTGACAGCAGATCAGTAAGGTACATTTTCTCAGAAGATATAATAAGCACTTTATTAAGGACACTTCCTTTTGCTTGTCATTGAAACACTCTATTTTTTCTTTTCTTTTAAACACCAAAGTTTAAAAGGTTTCTCTGGACTTGTTTGAAGTAAGTATGGCTAGCTCAGCCGTTAAGCATTGTCATGGCCTCCAAATGAGATCTGTTCCTATATTTAATCCACTTCTATACTGAAAAAAATATTAAGGGAGAATTAAATCATGGACTTTTCTCACCCAGGAGACAATTTGACCTTACATGTTCTGAATGCCCTTAGTACAGGGCTGTAATATGTGCAGGAAAAATATTGGGAAGACTCTTCATCTCTCTGATTGAACCTGAGGAAAATTGCAGCTGGGAATTTAAGAGTCAGAGTGAAAGAAGGCAAGTGAATGAGGATAACTTGTTTGTCTCCTGGAAGAGAGAAGAACTCAGCTCCAGACCTCATGCCTGGTTGTGTTTTACATCCACATCTCTTTGGCTAGGCCTCCTTACTGGGAATCTTTTTTCAGTGTATGACAGTGTAACTTCAAGCCAAGGGTTAAGAGTTTACATGTCTCTGATATCCCACAATCCTGACACTCAAGACTATCTCCCCATGGATGAGAGTCAAATTATTTCAGAACAAGATGGGTCTGCTGAGGAAAATTGGCACCAAAATATTCGTAAAAGTCACTTTGTTCTGCTGCTTTCTACCACCCACTGCCTGATGCAGCTGTCTGTGAGGACCAGCACAATGACCTGCTTTGTAGAGTTCTTTAGGGATTTAAACAGAATTGGGCAGCTATCTGTCTAAAGTCATATAACAAGAGAACTCAGTTGGAAGAAGAACATTATCTTCTCAACAGGGCAGCTAAATCTGTGTTTAAGCACTCAGTCAATTTCTGCCTCAAGAAACTGGAGACTTAGGCAGTGTTAGAAGTAGATGCTCTTGATTACTGTCTGAATCTTGAACCGCGAGCCCAAATTCCCAGCTGAGATGTGTTTTCCAGGGTTGCACTTAGCCCCATGGGCAGCCAGAATTACCTACCTGCACTTGCTCTGTCTGTTACTTCAAATCCTGCTTAGTCTTTCTCACTCTAAACATAGGCATGCAGAGAAACTGAGACTTAGACCACAAAAGTTTTAGAGATGTGACAGTATTTCTCACTAGGATTACAAAAGAGATAAAGAGAGGGATTTACTGTGCATTAGTAATAATATGGCCCTTCAGGGTCAGCCTGTGCTCTGAAAAACATTTTAATGAAATACTGCATACTGTCTAGCTAGCACAGTAACAAGGTAAGTCTGGGCAGAGGACCAGCATTTAAACCAAACTAGTCATGATATCTCTCCAACTATATGATCATGTTACCTATGTTAGCTAAAATACAGACTTAGAATAAAAGTTCCCCTGAGGCATAATGTCGCATATGTACCGGGTATACATATTTTCTCCTGTAGCTGTTTACATTTCCAAATGTTTGGTGTAGACAAACAGCTTTTTAGATGTACTGGCCTAAGTGATTTACTATACTGAAATCATCCATGCCCTCCTCTTCTCTCAACCACCATATGTGAAAGTGGTTTTTGTCAGCTTAAATTTCCTGAACGAACTTTAAATCTTAACATGTGTAGCTGTTACAAAGTCAGTAATGCCTGGTACTGTTTTGGCTTTAAAAATTCCTTTTTAACTTTGTTTCCTTTTTCTTTGTGATTCCAAATTGACAGATGGAGTTCTCATGTTGCTAAGATATTTAAAATTAAAAGTAGTAAAAAATTTATTCAAATTTTAAAACAAACCAACCCCAAACCTTCTGCCCTACACTCCTGTTCCCTTTTCAGTAATTGAAGAAATCTTTCTTTTTGTATGGAAATATCTGAAAAAATGCACCTTCTCCTTTTCTATTAAACAAATACTCTTCCTGTATTGCTTCTGCTCAATACATGGGAAATTAAATAGTCATATAAAGGACAGGAAAAAGCAAATTAATCAATTTTTAAAACTCTTGATTCTTCTTTCTTACCAAACAAAAGGTAGACGCTAATATTACACAAGGCAAAGTAGACTGAAGCAAAGTGGATCCACCCTTGATTTGTACTACATCAATATTTTTTGGAAGAAGTATTTATGGTTTCAATGTTCAAGCTGAAAGATGGAGTGCTACGGAGACAAAACCTTATTAAAAATATCCTGCATTATTATCATGACTGTTACAAACCAGTTTGCTCCTTTAGTTTTACTGGTGGTTACCACATCGCACTTGTCTGCATTGCCTAAATCTGTTCTAAGAGCACAGAAAAAGTGCAAATGCAGAGGCCCTTTATTCATTTCAGATCCCATCATAAGCTCTCATAAAGCCAATAATACTTTCCCCACTTTTAATGGTTCAGCATTGATTTCTATTACATATAGAAGTGGTCCTGCAGGTTTTAGGCTTTCCTTTTTTCCCCTCAATGTTTTCGTTACTTGGTAAATGACAATTTGATTTTCTGAAATTTAATCCATACAAGTTTTAGGTGAATATGCTTTTAAGAAAATTTTCCTTTTCTGTGTTGACTTTCTCATTTCAATAAAGTCCTCTGAAACTGAATCCAAATGATTTTTTGTGGCACTTTATAAATGATTCTTATAAATAGTCCAAAGAAAAAGGCCAGAAAAGCAGAAAATTATGCCACTGGGTTCTTCCAAGCCTCTTACCTCTCTTGATAAATACTGCATCAAAGCTTACTCCATAAGGCAAACACTTTCCCTGCTCCTGAGTGCTGTGGTTTTAGCTTGTTTTTAACAGTTTCTCAATTGAGTCTGCCAGCAGGCCCATGATCTATCCAGCAGTGATAACAGTGTGCAATACACAACCTTTTTCTACACAGCTTCCCTGCCTCTCTTTCTGTGTCATAGCTGTCTCTGTATGCCATTGGGCAGAAATCCAAGCTTAGGGCTTTAGCCAACTCCAAATTTCAGGAATTATTATTGCACCATTAAAAAGCTTCTAAATTTCAATTCTTCAACAGCTTCAGCATAAAAGGCTGCATACTCTATCTCCATCTTTTTAACAAGTCTGTTTCCCTTTATCTCCACTAATAAATTACTAACAGATACAGACTTCCCTCTTCTAAAATTCAGTATACTGTGCTAATTATTTGTATAAAATAAATTGTAAAAGAAAAAATATTACTTAATTATCACTATATTCTGCATTGCTTTAAAATTAACACTCATTTGCATTGCAGCAGAACCTGATGGGTCCCACAGGGAGCAGGGTATTATTGTGCTTATTGCTGTAGGAACACAGAACAAGGATCAATCTCAGTCCTAAACTGCTATTAGCTGCGTCAGGCAAAAGGATTGTTCTACCTTGTTTAACAGATGCCGTACCAAAGCACAGAGATTAAACAATTTGCTCAAGAAAATCCATGGCAGAACTGAACCCAGGTCTCTTAAATCTGAGCCAGATGTCCAGTTCAAAAGATGTCCATTTGTCTTCCTTAGGATAAGTCACATTCTGTAAACATCTGTGTCTTATCTGCTGTCTCAGTGTACTCAGCAGAGATTTCCTGTAGATATCAATAAGAAAACCTTTCATTTCTGCTCTCTTCACACATGAAAACTTTGAAACTTCAGGATGTTCAGACTGTGGAATTTATAAAAAATGTAGACTGTTGCCATTGCCATAGCCAGAGTTTCATGGCTGACAGAAAAACTGGCACAAACACAATTCACATTCATTGCTGTAAAAAAGATGTAATGGAGCAGCCTTGCACCAGGCATGACTGTCACATATTATCATTGCTCTACTTCCATGTAATTAATTCCTTGTGAAAGGTACCATTATAATAAAACAATTCACAATAATCTCCCAACCAGTGTTTCTGCCTGGAAACAACACGTCACAATCAGGAGAACAGTTTCAGTTAACAGCACTCCCCTTGTTCTGTACCAGGGCCAGCAAGCTCTGTATCCATCAGCACTGCAACCAGCCAACCCACAATAACGAGCTTACTGGAAATATCTGTAATGGAAGCTGAACTTATAATTTCAAGATATTTTAGAAATAGAGCAGGGACAGATGAACACACAGTGGAATAAGGGATGTTTGTACCAGAGATACTTCTGAGCTAGTTTATATCTGTATGTATTTTAAGCAGTGGGTCTCACAGCATCCTCAACAAAGGACAGAGGTGAGTATTCAAGTGCTTTTAAAGAAAACCTGGACTATGGGACAATTTTCTGAATTCATATTACCTGGAAGCTGATCTCCTCAAAGATAGGAAGGTCAATAATTTAAATTTGCTTATGACATTTTGGATAAAATCTTCTTTGATACCTCAATATAAACAGGAATAACATTATGCTTAAATTTTTTCTTTGAGAGTGATGTATTGAAATAGTTTGGTCAGAAGTAGAAACATCAACAGAGCTACACTGCTCCTTCTACATGTGTTAGTATATTTCTCTGTGCTCAGCCCTGTACTGAATCATCTATACACATCCTAAAAGCCCCCAGGGTGTCAGGGGGTTGAGGCATGAAATATCTCATTAATAAGGTCAGTTTGTTCAATCCTTTCCTTCTCAGGTCACAGAACAGGAAAAAGTGATCATTTCAGACCTATAGGGTTTTGAGTAAAATTTCTAAATTGAAGTGTGCTAAGTCAGATTTGAATTCTTCCTACCTGAAACACCCTGAGTCCATGTTGTTCAGAAGGAAGTTTTACTGCAAGCCATTTTGGATTGTGGCATGTAACAAGGAAAGTCCACCTGAAAGACTTAAAAAAATTCAGTGGGCAGAATAGCAAACAGATACAAGCACAACACTCTGATTTCTTTTGTTTGCAACAGGGAAGAACAGAAAGGGACATCCTTCTGTTGCTAATAATGACAGACTATTCCTCCAGAAAGTTAAGACATCTTAAAAAAAAGGTTTAGAATATGTTAATGGTTCTTTGTGCAAAGCTGTGTTAGGAATTTCCATGCATCTCTGAAAAAACCTGCCACAGTGTTACGGTATAGACACTACTATTACAGTAGTAATTGTGCTAGTCAGTGTAATAAACTTGGGTGCAACCCTAGGGTCTAGAGGGTCCTGTTTTGAATCTTTGCAGTTATCTCTAACAGCTCAGTCAGCAGGATGGTCTGAAAGGTAAAACACTCCACAGGAAGGTGAAAAGTGCCTCAAGCAGAAGCTGGATTTGAATCTCAATCTCCATGGCTCCAGCTCACACTTGCACTGTGATCCACTGGGGAAGGAGCCCCACACTGTTGGGTCTCACACCCCTCCATAGCATCTCCATGAAGGAAATCTTTTAAAAGGTCATTCCCAAGCTCTGGGAGTCTAATGTATTTCTTGACTATTTTTTATGCTTATATGTTATTATTAAAAGGGAGAAAACTGGAAAAAATATAGAGCAATGCATTTGCCAAACTTACCAGTGCTGAAAACTCAGTATTTCCTAACCACAAAGTAATAAATTTACAAGTATGTATATATTACAAGTTGGATTTGTTATATTGTATATATTACTTGTATATATTACCAACTGGTTTATTATTTTTAACATAAACACTAATACAGAATTCTGTTCGACTACATAAGTCTGGATCATGCATCATTCATTTGATGGCTAAAAGAAATAAAATTGAATATTATTTTCTGATTTCTACTATTCAGTCAAATATACATAAACCTTTACTAGCAAAAATTATGGGAAAACCTATTTTATCTTCTACAAAATATTATAGAATTGTGGAAAATTTCTGTACTTCATCTATTTATTTGTTTTACAATTGATACTTTTTTTTCTTTTTAAACTTTTCCCAGTGTATTTTAACTGTAGTTAGAATTGTAAACAGAGTCACCTCTCTTGAGACAGGTTGTACTTAATAAAAAATAGCAAATAAGTAATAATTTCTAAAAGAGCTGTTCACATAAGGTCCAGAAGGGTAATAAAGGCACTGCATAGCTCATCATTCAAATTTACTTCTCACAACATATTTGGTAATATTCTTCTTTTGTCTTGCTATGTAGAAAATGCAAAAATAAAAAATTCCTAATATTTTATTCTTTGGAGTAGTAGCAAAGCATTTTTCTGATTCTTTCCTATATACTCTGTAGAGGATTGCTCCTCTACACAGGATCTTGCCAGAAACAAGATCTTGGCTCACTTAGTGTTATGGGAAGTGGGCTGTGACTCTCACATCAGCTTGCAAATTCACAGAAAAGGACAATTGAATGAAAACAAAAATGTCTTATCGTTTTCAGCTTATAACTGGATTTCACTAGCCTTGTTTACAGTAGTAGTGCCACTGAAGCTGAAATATGAGTTCAGTTTTGGAAATGTGAAAGTGATGGTCCAGTAGATTTCTCTGTTGCAAAAGACCTTTCAAACTCCCTGTAGGAAACAAGACTTAAACACAGAGTGTTTAACATTTAAAGCTACAGTGGGTAAATAAATTTGGACTTCAAAAAGCTGTGCCTACTTTCACGTAATATTAAGAGCAATACTTCTTCAATGAAAAGAGTTATTGTCCATGAATAAAAGGTAATATGAATTTCTCTTGATGCCAATTTTCTCTGAAGCCATAAAATCTCTATCAAATGCAGACAAGCAAAGCAAGCTCCTTGCTAAATGTCAAGCAAACGGTCAAGTACTTGTAAACACAATTTGAGGAGGCTGTTGGCTCTATGGCGCAATGCAACCCTTTGGAACCCACTGCAGCCAGCAATGTAAAATGGTACACAGTTACGTACGTACATACATGTAAATACTGAAACCAGCTACCTTCCAAAGTTATTTATTTTAATATCTTTATGGGTTTAAATAGTGTTACTGATTTTTTTTTTTTTTCATTGAATTGCCACCTCTCTGGCAGTTACATGAGAAGCTGTTAATGTCGAACTGGTTTCCTATATAAGTAAAAAAAAATCTAACTGCAAAAAAATGACACTTTTTAAATTAGTTTTTTTTCTTCTTATAGCCATTCGTCATTCATTCATCTTGTCCACATTTGACCCTTTATGCCACATTTCCTTTCATTCAGTGTCTTACCTTAACTGGTGATACTTAGCCTCAATGAATTCTTCTGTCTGAGACAAAGAAAGAAAATAAAATGCATGTTAGCTGAGTTGCAGCTTCCTGAAATTTCAACACTGTCTATGCTCACTCAAAGATAGGAAAAAAGAGAAGTTCAACAAAAACAAGGGCTTTGTTTTTCAGTATATTCTAGGCTGATGTTTGTCTTTCATGATAAAGACAATCTCACTTTCCATTCTTATTCACCCTTTGGCTTGTTCTGCCCTTCATGCCATGAGCCGGTACCAGACTATTGCAATGTCTGTGTTGCACAGATGGATAAAACAGGTTCATTGAGGCCATCAAATCCTCTCATAGAATTCACTAAATTTTACGCCAGCAAGCTGAAGGCTTCTCCTGAGCTTCAAGTAGAAGTGTCCATATTTCATCACCAAATCACCCAGTTCTTGACATGCAACTTCTTAAGCTATCCATTCCTGCTATTCATTATTTTGCATTATTTTGTGAAATCCTGTATATCTAAAAAGTCCGACTGTCTGAAAGTAAAATAATGACATAGATCATGAGCTGTCTCTAGACTAGTAAATATTGAAGGACAATCAAAGAAGTTTGTAGAGCAAAACAGCAGATGACAATGACAATGGTGAGGGGCTTGGAACACAAGCCCTGTGAGGAGCAACTGAGGGAGCTGGAGTTCTTTAGCCTGGAGAAAAGGAGACTCAGAGGTGACCTTATCACTCTCTACAACTTCCTGAAGGGTAGTTGTAGTCAGGTGGGGGTTGGTCTCTTTCTCCAGGCAGCAACTGACAGAACAAGAGGTCACAGTCTCAAGCTGCATCAAGGGAAATATAGGTTGGATATTAGGAAAAAGTTTTTTACTGAAGGAGTGATAAAGTACTGGAATGGCACTCGGATGTGGTGTAGTCATCATCCCTGGCTGTGTTCAAAAAAAGACTGGATGTGGCACTCGGTGCCATGGTTTAGTTGAGGTGTCAGGGAACGGGTTGGACTCGATGATCATGAAGGTCTCTTCCAAACTTGTGATTCTGTGACCTGATGCCCACACTATCTGTGTTTTAGGCATTCTACTTCAACTGGCTGAAATATGGCCCTGTGGACTGAAAACCCATTAGGACCACGTTAATCCTTTGAGTATATCTTCTGGTTCAGTTTCATCTGAAAACAATCAATTTTGCACAGTTTAAGCTTTTATATGCTTGAACCAAACTCAGTCAGTAGACAGAATCAGATTTGCTGCAAAAACACAATTCTGATCTAAACCAAAAAGCTAAGAGAGCTGAAGGCAGTTTCCCCTCACATTTTTGTGCATTAGGTGGCTCCTTATAGTAAGTTTGGTGATTAATGTTGAACTGCTAGCATTCCTTTAAAAATCCTAAAAATATAATTAACAAGAAAATTAGTAATTCTCAGTATCTTTTTTCTTTTTCATTCATTAAGATTTCTAATTCTATCTAATTTTGCTCAACAGACATTTACCGCACATTCCTGAATATGCAAAAAAAGCCCCTTAGGAAGTATGTCTGCCTAGTAAAATAGATTTTGAATGATCTAAGGCTAGAAATGACTAGCCTGGTATAAAATATAATTTTTTATATAACAAGCATAAATTTCTAAGATTCAGAAAATCATCACTTTGAAAAATTCTACCTAACAAGAATTTTTAGACTTGGAAACTAAAAAGAAAGCCATTTTCAAAAAACAGTTTGGTAGTGATAAGTGGCATTTATAATTGTTAAACTAGAGCAAGATACAAACTAAAATTCTATATACTTGTTTTCATGGTTTCTCTTGATTTTTTTTTCCTGTTTTCTAAAGTGTTTTGTTCGTGTTTTTTGGTTGATTGGTTAGTTAGCTGGTTGGTTGGTTTTTTGGTTCTGGTGTCCTAAAATAAGTTGAAATGGGCTTCGTATTCTACATGTAGGATCATTCAAACGGGAAAAAACCCCAACAAACTAACAAGCCAAAAGCACCTCACATTAATATGTTTTATTTTAAACTGCAGAAGGTTTTAAAAATGTTCATTTATGCACACAGTGTAAAGTTTAAAACTCTTATATTTTGTTGATAGACTTCTCAGAATTAAATCCAGCAGCTTTAGGATTGAGTTTAAAAGCAAACAGCACATCTCATATATGGATGGAAATTTGGATGGAAATCACCTCTGAGATGATTGCACAGAAAGAAACACAGAAACGTACACAATTTTGAGTGACTGGCTTTCTGCAGATCATCTCATAACACCAGTGTCACAGAGCCTTTCCATGAAAAGCAATTCTGCTTCTATGTTATGATTATTAATACTGCTGTGGGTGGTTACATGAGTTACAGAGAGATTTTGCTTGACAGTCTCGGAAACTGTGACTAATATGACTAATTCATAGGCTTAAAAGAAGTTAATCAATCTTTTAAAGAGTTCTTAATTTTTTCAAACTTTCAATTAAACCTTGCTATAAGTAGCTTTTAAAAAAGTAACTCTAGATACTCTTAATACTCTTAATGTATTTCCAGGTATGTTTTACACTAGTAATTATTTACCATCAAATCTACATAAACCTTATTGTCTTATGGTATTACATCTTTCTCTGTGTCACTGAACTGTGACGATAGATCAGAAGCAATTTCAAAACTGTCATTTTATCAAGTTCATGCTTTGATTTTTGAATATTCCACATAATTTTAATGATGCATGCATGTCTAGGATTATCAGGGAAAAAATAGTACGTCAAAAATCACTTTAATGGATTTCTCCTCACGTCTTTTTAAAGTTAGAAATAAAATGCTATTGCTTATTAGCACCATCAGACAAAGATTTGGTAAGGAGTGTTTCTTCCAGGGGGTGACTAAAAACCTCTTCCAATTTCATTAATTCTAAACAAAAAGGAATTTTCCAGTCCTATTTCAGCTTCTTACATTGGTTCAGCTCATTTTAAGTAGTGATTAAGGACTGATAAAATTATGTCCGTTTCAAAGAGTAGGCAGTAAAGAACCTTGAGTGCAGACTAAATACTATAGGAAATAAAGGGCAGAAGGAATAAAACAGAGCAGCAATGCAGTTTTATATATGGTCAGAAGTGAGTGAACATAAATCTGTTTTGAAGTGAAGGGCTGTATAATATCACCATTACCCAAGCACATGTAAACTATTTCTGAGCCATATGGGAAACAGAGAGCCTAAAATTCTCAGGCATACTGAAGAGATGTAGTGCTCTTTACTTTCTGTAACTACAGAATATGAAATATGAGTGCCTCACTCGGAGATTGCTAAGTTGAATTATTATTTTTTACCTACAACCAGAGGGTGTCCACACCTATTCTTCATAAAAAGTGGAAGTCTGTCAATGTTGCAAATCTACAGGATATACCCAGCTCGTGAAGAATTCTCACGAAGTGAGAAACAAAATCCAGTTAGTATATATAACAGTACTGGGGTTCATTATCCCACATCTGGCTACTCTGGAATAGACAGTAGAGGATGAAAGACAACAAAAACTTGTCTAAAAATATATGTTAAGGCAGCACATTAAAGCCTAAGCACTGCACAAAAATAGAGATCCAGCACAATACATATTCCGTTTGTTAATTCACTCATCAAGCCTTTGTCCGCAGTTTAAAATTCCTAAAATACAGTGTAGATAACACAGCTGGTAATGTTTAATTAAAATATTTCTTCTGCTTTGGTGAATCTTAATTCTCTATTGAATCATATTCAGAAACATCTCCTTTGCTGAGAAACAATCAGGAAAGGCAAGATTCCCAAGTGTGCACCCAGTTCCCCATACCTAAGACAATATCAGAGATTATCTCAGTTTTATTGTCAGGAAATACCACCACAGAAGCAAAAGACTTCAAAGCAGAATAATCAGGGAATAATCCTTTCCTCATGAGTCCCCTTCAGAAGGATGTGCTCAAGTTATTGTAGAATCTGCAATCAGTCCCCAAACACCACTGGGATAAGAATGGAAAATAACCAAGTTTTGCACATTTTAAAAGAATCAGAAAACTTTAGTAACTTAATTTGGATAACTAACAGAATTGGAGCTGAACAGTTTCTATGATGTCACTCAGATAGCCAAAATTTTACCAAACTTGCCATTGGCGAATTGCAAACATATACATAGAGAATTTTTTGCACAAATAGTTGAATGATCCTTTGTGGAAATCTGTTGAAAGCAGAAAATGCCACGCTTGAGTACCACCCTGCATGCCAGAACCCAAAGAGTAGACAAAGGTTTCTGAACTCGTTACAGGACAGACAGATTGTCCAACAATATTTGCACAGCACTAGCAACTAGCGTAATCAGAGTTTAACCTCTTCCAAAAATTTTCTGAATTGTGCTAGCTGTTCTTTTTGCAGTGGAAAACTTGCTGATCTCTTGCTAACTTAATAGCAAAGAAAAGGCCAGCAGGTCTGCTTTTGCCAAACACCTACAAATGTTTTGACATATTACTTCTCACAAATACAAACAACACAGAAACCATCTCCTCTCTATGTGGCTCCTTAACATTACAGCAAATTTCTGCTGCAAAATGATTTAGCAGTAGGGCTCTCCAGGGAGACCGCTTAGATAGAAAGACAGATGATGCAGCAGAAGCCTAGAAAACTTAAAAACAAATAAGATTTGATGTCTTTGTAAGATCAAACTTGATGTTAGACCCAAAATGACATTTGCGTGATAGGCTTCTCAAAATCTAATGAAAAATGAGTTGTAAGTTTAATTTTCTTCCCAACCCCATTTTAAGTATCATAATTCTGGTTCTTGTACAACACTCAAAGCAAGCTAACACCTATCTTTAAAAAAAGGCCTTGAATATGACCTTTAAAAAGACCTTGCAACTAATGCTGCTTCCAGTCTGTAAACAGCAGCCTACAAACCATCTTGACTTGAAAAAGCATAATGATTTAGAAACTATTTAAGAAGCTACAGAAAATTGTCAGAGCAAAGAAACAGATGCAAAGGAGTAGGCGGCAATCACTTAACTTATGCATTATAACCTTCAACCAATACTGCCTGAGCTTCTTAAAATGCAAAGTTATTTTCAAAGAGCAAACAAGTCCTTGATAAAGATTCCCTTTTGTTCCAATCATCATTTTCCAGATCAGTACTCTCCATAAACTGCAAGTTGGTCCTCTCTCTTTTTTAACAGCTACATGTCATTTTCTAAATTACATCAATGTCCTACTAGCAAGTCACAGATGAAATCATGTCAAACATGTGGTGAAGATATTTGAAGCACAATCAGCATAAGAAAAGATTTTTATCACAGATGTAATTGTTTCAGAAAACTGTCTATGCCCTGGCATAAACTAGGCTAGTAAAAATATATTATTCACTGTGATGTTTTATCATTGCAGCACAAGACTGATTTATTAAAAAAGTATGCAGACTTAGTGTACTGAGTCTGGTTGGGCTGGAGCTCATTTTTTCTTAGCAGCCCTCACAGTGTACTTCGCTATACGTTAGTAGCTGTAGAGGTGCTGATGATCCACCAGTGTTTTGCCTACTGGTGAGCAGCACTGGCAGCACCAGCACTGTCTCTCCAAGATCCTGGAAGGGGACACAAATTAACCAAAACGGTATTCCATACCATATGAATACATATCAGCTCAGATATAAAAGCAGAGGGAGGGAGGAGGAATGGGGGGCATTTGTCATTTTACAATGTTTGCCTTCCAGAGCAACCACTACATGTGCTGAAGCCCTGATTCCTGGAAAGTGTCTGAACATCATTCACGGATGGGAAGTAGAGATTTTTTGGTTCTGTTTTCCTGTTGCTTATGTGCACAAACTTTCCTTTTTTTTTTCCTTGCTTTAGTAAACTCTCTTGTCTCAGCCTGCTAGCTTTTTTCCATCTTTTTTTTCTCTCCCCTGTCCCACTGGATAGGGAAGTGATAGAGCAGCTTGGTGAGCGTCTGGCATCCAGTCAAGGTCAGCTCTATAGTCCTTTTTGATACTCAGTGTAGAGCATGAGGGAGGAACCAACAAGACTGTCACACATCAGAGTGTCATCCTGTTCTAAAGGTCTTCTAAGCCCTCTGATGTTTACACTTTTGTAATGGAGTTTCTCATGCATTTTTCATGTAAACAATGATTGTTTTGCATTCTTTTCTGGAGGAGGAGAGATTTGATGGACTGTTGGTTTGACCAGTGTGGTTGGAGAGGTGGCAATTTCATCCTCCAATCCATAGTCACTTTTAGCATTCTATAAATACGAGGTCCATAAATAAACTGCCCTTCTTTCCTGCCTTTCCAACTCTGTGCATGTGTGTCGTTCATTTTGTGTCAAAGTGCGACACCAGAGCAGCTCTCTCACTCCCCTCCACAGTTGGATGTGGGAGAGAAAATATAATGAAGGGTTCACAAGTTGAAATAAAGACTGGGAGCGATCACTCATCAAATAATGTCATGGACAAAACAAGCTCAAATTAGAGACATTAAATGAATTTATTACTAACAAGATCAGAACAGGACAATGAAAAGTAAAATAGGACCTTAACAGCGCTGCCTCCTTCCCCAGTAGCACACGGAGACTGGGAGTCGGGGGTATGGTCAGTTCCTCACCTGAGGTTTCTCCCACTCTCAGGGAGAGGAGTCCTTCTGCTGCTCCACCATGGGATCTCTACCACAAGAGACAGATCTCTGTGAAATTGTCCAACATGTAACTGATTATGACTCTCTGGGATCAGCTCTTTAGCTGGTTCTTACCCCATGGTTCTCATCACCCACTCATCCCGTCCACACTTCCTGAGTTTGCCTTTGAGGATGTTGTGACAGATGGTGTCAAAAGGCTTGCTGAAGGTAGACAATATCCACTGCTCTTCCCTCATCCATCCAGGAAGTTGCTTCATCATAGAAGGTAATCATGTAGATCAGGTATGATTTACCTTTAGTGAGTCCATGCTGACTACTCCTGATCATCTTCTTGTCATCCATGCGGATAGAGATAGTCTCCAGAATGAGGTGATCCATCACCTTCCCAGAGATTAAGGTGAGGAACTGGAGTTACACACAATATCTTGTGTATGGAAGTACTCAATAGTTAATGTGATAATTGCTTATCTTCAAGTTAGAATATTAGTCCATATATGTGTGCAGAAGTTGTGTCATTTCTATTTTCTTCTTTAAAAGAGATATTAGACTTTAATCTTTCTTCCCTCAAACACCTCCCTTTTGCCCCTGGGAAGCCTTTCTATAAAATGTGAATATTGTAATGAGTTCTTTTTTTCCAGTGGTTATCAAAATGGGATTTGTGTCTCCTTAAGCCTCTACAGTTAAAACTACCTGAATATTCTACATTAAACTTTGGGAAATATGTATCTTAAATCTTCAAAGAGTACAGGAGTATAACTGTTGTTAGGGCTAATTCTAGAAATATGTCCAGATTCTCTGTTAATAGTATGGATTAGCACACAGGCCTATAGCCTAAACATAACATGAAGAACTGTCTTTTTAATCAGGGTATATCTCTTTCAGATAACCAGCTTTTGGTGCCTCTAAAAGGTGGTGAATAGGAAGAAAGGAAATTAGTTACTTTTGAGACATAAGTGTAACAAAAAAAACCTCCTCAGATTGCACTTTCTATTTATTGCCAAAGTACAATACCTCAGTGCAAGCACTAATCAAATGCTATTCATAAAGTAAAATGTAACCTTTGATTGTTCTACCAGAGAACTTCTCTAATTTCTGTAGATGCATTATGCTGAGCGTGAGAATAGACATCTAATGATAAACACTTGCACATTAACAAAAAAATATTCTAACACTGCTGGGATGTCTCAAACTTTCTCCAGGTAGCATGTCATCCCCAAATAAAAGCTAAGAGCAAGGTAATTACATCACCTGTCATGAGAGCATGGAAACCAGACTCTATGTATTTAGAATCATCTGTATTAAAAAAAAAAATTATGTACCTTATCTATCCCGATAGATACTGATAGATAGATAGATAGATACGAGACTGAAACTAGACTTCCTCAACCCGGATTCAGAGAATACGGATAACTATTTTTCACATGTTATTTAAAGATGGACACCTCTCATGCAGCAGAGAGCAGTGATGAGAACATTACGTGTTTGTTCTTTCATTGAACAGGAATTCCCATTTTTTGTTTTACTCATTGTTTATAAAACTTCCCATCTTTTGTAACTGGTGGCAGTGTTTCACATAGTAACATTGGCATTTTAAGTTATATGCTTCCTATTTTGGTAGGTAGACAAACAAGCATTCACTTTCTTAAAGCCCATTTCAAGAAAATATAAAAAAATAATATTTCGTGACAGTCTTACAATTTTAGAATCACTTGACTGGACTAATTACCTTACTGTTACTACAAAGACAAAAAAAGAAGCAATACATTGTGAAAGTGGGGTTAGGTCCTTAGAAGAAGGACCTTCCTCTGCATTTGTTTTCATCACAACAAAATTTTTGAAAATACCTGTTGAAATTATTGGCTTTTCTTGACCTCAATATCTGACGATAAGCAAGCACCACATCAAGAAAATGAAACTATTTCTCTGAGATTATATAAAATAAAAAGTACTGCAACAGAGAGACATAAATTAAATTAAAAGAATTTTCTTACAAGTGCTGATTTTGCAAATATAAACCTTGGCTAAAACATAAAATAATATTTCTCATTACAATAATAATTTCATTTTAGATAGACTAACTAGTTTTAATTAATAAACATAATATTTGAAGACATTCAAATGAGGATTTTACTGAAATAATTATGAAAGTAGCATTCAGTTGTCTGGCTTTAAGATGTGCTACTCATTTTGAATAATAACTGAGTAATTAGAAGTGGTGGCTTATGAAGATATCTGCACAGGATGAAGAAAAAGCAAGAACAGATCAGTTCTGTGTAAGACTTGATCATATTTTTTGTACATGTTCATCTTATTTACAGATTTCTTTATATAACTGAGAGAATATCAAGATTCAGTTTCAAATTCAGGAGGAATAGGGAAAAGTAGTCAGCATATTCACAAAACGTAAACTCTCCTTGTCAGAAAAAGCCACTTGTTTTCTTTGATCTGTCAGCTGAGGGAGCATCAATACATATTATCTCTCTCAAAATGAAATTCAGGACACCAATTGCAGACATTATTTTAAGAAAATGTCTTGGAATTTGCTGGAAGTTCATCCCTATCTTTCTCACTTTGCTTGTATGCCATTCTATTTTCTTCCACACAATCTCTTTATGTTAAGTGCCCAAAATCCTTTATGGGGCAGGCTAGTCACTGTAAGATTAAGCCTTTCAAATCTCTGTACATAACCTGACATATAAAAACAGCTGCTCGGTACCCTCCTATATCTGAATTAAAACATTAGTTTTAAATTTTTAGCTTTTACATTTTTCAAATCATGTACTGCATTAGTGTGTAACTCTGAACTCCATATAGAGTGTTAGTAAGCTCTCTTCACAGTGTGGTCAGACAAAACAATCCTTCCAGGCCTGAGAACCAAGGACACCCTCTGACTCAGGCCTGAAAAGTACAAACAAAAGCGAATCGGGACAGAGGAAAGCAAACAGGGGAAATATGAATTCACTAATTGAAGCTATAATTGGACAATTAACACCTGATATCCAAATATTATATCTGTCTGAAAAACTTGTGACCGTTGTCCATCTTGGGTGTAGCTTTTGTGAGGCTTTTGCACTGCCCAAGGTGTATCAGTTGAAGGCCTTTGATAAATATTCACTTTAGACTCTTAACTCTGTCTAGCCTCTGTTCTAGGCAGCCACTCCAAGGCATCAATCCAATACATCCCTCAAGCTTTAGCTACTCACAGTTTTTCATCACTTCATTGAAAAAAAAATATTCTGGTAACATCCACAATTTATTGTTTAAGGACAAAATATCTGCATCATTGCATTAGAAATTTGAGTAAAAAATAACCTTACCAAAAATGCACTGTCGGCAGTCTATTCTCCAGAGAACAATCACAGCTTCTTTATTCCTGACTTTGTTGTTACAATTTAATATTGAGAGAAATTCCCTCAGTTTTCCCACTACAGATATATAAATGTAAGTAGTCATGTGTCACTCGTCAAACAACTAAAGAAGCAAAATCAATACTAAGTTTGCAAAAAATTTTTGTACATACTTTCCTTGAAAGCAAATAAGGGTATCTAGCGTAACCAGTTTTCTGCATACTCAAACACAAAAAGAAGTCACACATGTGCACAAAACCAAAACAGAACAAAAAGACCAACCAACCAATCAACAAAAAACCCCCCAAAAAACCAAAACAACAGAAAAACCACACAGACCAGCCTGTTCCACTTTCAATTCAACTATTTTTCACTGTCTTTCCAGTCTACTGTAAGTCAGTATAATATGCTTTTTTTCTTTGATCCAGAAGAGAGAAATTAATGTATAGAACTAATGTAAAGAGGAGACATACAGAAAGAAAACAAAAATACAAGGAAAGAAGTAAGGAAACAATAGAAAAATTTTGCAAAATAAGACAAAATTAGCAGAAGTTAGATATGTCAGTCAGAAATAAAAGCAGAAACTGACACTCTAGTCACTAAGGAGTCTTTGCAGCAACAGAACTACATTGAGTTATTCTCAGCTTGGCTATTCTAAGTCAGGGGATGAAAACAAGCACTAGTTTGTCAGGAATCTTGTCAGATAACATTCTTTAAGGCACATAATTGTCTATGTCTTAATAAGTCCATGTGTTTATGGAGAGAAAAAGAAAGCATATGAAACATCCTGAAGCATTTCCTTCTTTTCTGGGCAAACTTGAATTTTTGAGTGTACTTTGCAAGGTGATTAGAAGATTTTTAAGAAGACCCCAATGACCCTGCCACAGTCATTCATTCAAAATTCCTAACTCAAAGCCTGAATCTAAATTTAGAGAAGGTAAGTAGTAGCTAATGCAATTATGATCCTACTGTGAAAATGAGAAAAATGTTGTCCATTAGACTAAATCTTTAATCTTTCCATCACTGAAAGTATTTTTTTCTCCATAATTCAATTACAGATTTCTAAGTGAAATAATGTTCAGATTCAGCAAGAAGTCATGTATCCTTTCTGCTTCCTGACACCCATCTTGTACTTGCTCTTAAATGTTCCCATTTATATGGTTTCTAGCTTGGAAATTGTAACTTGCTTACTTCATCATTCATTGTTTCTCAAAATTACACACTCAAGTAATCTTTACATAAATAAATTCATAATTAATGAAAAAATTATCTAAAGTGAGTATCAAAATCTCCATAGTGGAAGATTTTGTGTACACCATTGTACACAGGTGCTGTTTTTGTAATCAAACGTGAAGTGTTTAAGAGCAGACACAAACAAGAGTCAGTCTGGTCTTCAAATACATATTGCTGCAATCCATAGAAAATAATTTCTTTGAAAAATCTTTTTTAGCTGCTTTTTAGTACCCTTCTAAAACCATCATTCTGATGGCCAAGAAGTTAATCAGCTGTTGACAATGCGTGAACTGCCATTGCTTTCTGAGCTTTCTCTATGTACTTTTTCCCATAAAGGGCTTTATCAGGGCAGAGAAATAGAGGCCAGGCACAGGAGTGGACGCTCTGAAAAATAGACATAGTGTCAAGGGAAGAGGAGTATGCACATGAGAACTTAAGAAAGGAGGCACTGATTTGTGCCCACAGCTATAAAAACATCTACTAACGATTGAAGGTTTTGCTGTGGGTCTTTTGGCTTTTTGTGTTTCTTAAAGAAGAAGACCAAAAGCAGTCGAAAGCAGCTCTCAGTGCAACAAAGAACAAATAAATAGTATATAAAAAAGTAAAAGGCATAAAATTCTCATATAACCTGGAGCTATAGACCAATGAAGTACTAGATAGCTGTAAAAGCATGTTAGGAAACATAAAAGTGACCCCAAGTATAAGCCAAGTATACAAGAAGAAAACTACAACCATAAGACAAATCATATTCCTCACAATAAAGTACTCCAGAGACTGCTGACCTACAGTGTTGCCCTTTCCAGCAGTCTGAAGCTACCAATGAGCTACTGAAACATGCTATATTTTCATAATTGCTAAATGTCTGATTTTATTTGCGTGCCTGTCACTATTTCCATTTCAATGTAACCAATACAGGTATACTATTAAAAATATTAACTTTTGTCACTGAAATTTGTCTCCATTTAAAGGCAAAGTTTCTAACAGCTTACCACATTAAATATTTTCAGTTGATACCCTACTTAAATAGAGATAGATATATTTCTTCCTTGAGGAAAAAAATTTGAAGGCTTTTATTTCACATTATTCACAACTTCATAAAACATGGTACTGTCTAATTTGTACAAAATTCATAGTCCTGCATTTATTTTTTTAAAAAAAGTGTAGGAGCATCTTCACTTTGAGCAACCTGGTCTAGGGAAGTCATCCCTGCCCTCAGTAGGGGGATTGGAACTAGAGCATATTTAAAATGCCTTCCAACCCAAATCATTCCATGATTCTAGGATTTGAAATTTTCTTTGAATGAAACAAATGAATAATGTTCTTCTCTTAGCAATGAATAAATGTGGTATGCTAAGAGGCAAAATTTGTCTTTGCAAATGGAATAGCAGAATGTACAAGAAATAGTTTAGAAGCTACAGCAAGTAGCTCCTGTACTCCTGAGGCAAATGGCACTTTTGAGTTCTGCAAATACTGCTACTTTATTGAAAAGGCAGCGAGAGAACTCTCAATACATCTTTTCACTTTATGAATAATAATTTCATTTTATTCTCCCCAAATATATATGAGGGTGTATTTGTTTTCTTTTCTTTCTTAGAAATGCTATTTCTGTCTAGACAAATGTTAGTGTCATGAGAAACAAAAGAAAATAAAAGAAAAATAACTACTCAAGAATAGAAAAAATAATCTACTAATTTGAAATGCTTTTTTTTGCTGACTGTTTAATGTCAGTATGTAGCATGTTGTGCTTAAAATGAAAGTATTATAGTAAGAAGAAATACTATAACAGATTTTGAGTTAAAAACAGAGTTCTTAGATATTTTACACATGTGAAGCACATGTTTTCAGGGGGAGATGGAATGAGAAGAAAAACAGTGTTTAAGAAAATTTCAGATGAAGTAAAAACAATTTGTAATTTCCATTGCAAGTGCCACCAACATGACAGAATTTAAAATATTTCCCAATTTTTAAATTTTGTTTTGAGAAATATACTTCATATGCTACCCCAGGAGAAAGAAAATGTCATCGAATCATTAGGTACATTCAGGATCTTATATAGTGGAAAAGAACTCTTTTGTATAGTTTTCCATAAGTAATTCGTTCTACTCAAT
Organism: Ploceus nigricollis; assembly: GCA_013399945.1. Taxonomy (NCBI): domain Eukaryota; kingdom Metazoa; phylum Chordata; class Aves; order Passeriformes; family Ploceidae; genus Ploceus; species Ploceus nigricollis. The sequence goes on from VXBC01004207.1 coordinate 363,179, forward strand.
TTCCGTTTACTCAAAGTAAACATTTTTTTTCAGCTTTACCTAAAACTTGGCTTCTGAGTATTTTAGTTAACTTCTGAACATGCTGCAACTTCTGCTTAGGGGATAGGACTCACATGAAAATGAAAGCCTGTTGTATTCAGGTTTGTCTTGTCTTCAGAATTAGAGTGGGAAGGAGTATTCCAGCCAAGCAACAGAACAGAATTTCCTCTGCAGCTGATTTAATGCCAAGGAGCTCTGGGAACACCATCTAACCAAGTGTTCTGTTATTGCAGTGTCCGAGTCCACTGACAGCAATCTCCTTCTGTCGTGCTCAGGGTGCAGCTGTCAGTCAGCCAACACATACAGTCAGCACAGAAAAGGGCCAGAAGCTCTGCTGAGGGTAGTGACCACAGCCTAGACAGCAGGAGTGACTTGACACAGTGCAGAGTCCCCGACACCAACCCAGAAGAAACAGCCCCTGGCCCCTCAGAGGCCTCCATCCAGTGTGAGCTCCTAAGGGAAAACACACATCTGGGGCTGTAGGGTTACCTGGTGCCCCTCGCTGGGTCAGGCACGAGGTAGGGAGACTCCTCTCCCATGGAAAGTGTGTGCTGGTAGAAACTGTTCTGCCAAGGAAATGAACTCCAGGAGGGAGACAGTGCTCTCTGCAGCATCTAAGATGTAGAAAAGGAGAATGGCTGAAAGAAAAGCAGTGGATATTGTTTATCTTTATAGCCAGGCTTCCAACACTGTCTGTCATGACATTTTTATAGAGAGGTAGATCAGGTATAAGTAAGAGAAACTGAAGAGCTGTTGAACTCAAAGTGCTGTGATCACAGCACAAAGTTCAGCTGGAGGCCAGTAACTAGTCCTGTACTCCAAGAATACAAGGGCCAGTGTTGTTTAGTGTCTTCACTGGTGACCTTCTAGATGACAGCACTAAGTGCACCCTCAGCAAGCTTGCAGAGGACACAAAACTAGATCCTATAAACAAACTTTATACTACCGTAACAAAAGGGTCAAATTAGATATCAGACCATGGTTAACTTTTGAGTCCCGTGTTATTTCAACATAGGGACACTCTTTTTTTAAATTTCTTTTACCCATGGAATATATATGTGCACTGCAACACAATTTTACCTGTTACGGATGCACTACATCTTGTTCAGCAAAGGAATTCACAATCAAATTATCCCTAGAAAAATATTGTCATTAAGATTTTTTTAACTCATGCATCTTGAAAAAGATGAAATTGAAGAGTAAAAACTTTGAAATAATATTAATTAATACATATTTTCTAACTAATCCCACCTGCCTAATTGTTTTCCTTATAACATAGACTATCAGTTGGGTTATATCTATTTTCCATCTTTCCAGCTTCTTTTTTTTTTCTGAAAAATCGACACATTCTTTGAAATCTTACATGCCCTCCTTTAAGTCCCTTTGTGCAATAGCTGATTTGGAGTGTAACATGACATATTATATATCTGCTTATCACCCAAAAGCTTTATTTTTCTCTTTTAATATCTAATCTACAAATGTATGACCAAGAGTGACAAGCAAAAATTTATAGAGAAATAAATTAGATATGAAGCCTAAAACAAAATTATTTGTTTGAAACAAAGGTTTCCGCAGGTGAAAATAACAACTAAATTTACCCAAGAATTAGAAAGGAAAAGAAGATTAAAGGAAAATAAGTCATAGTTCAGCCCCAGCCAGCAATTAAGCCACACAGACAGTGGGATGGAGGAAAGAATATGAAACCTAAAAGTAAGAAAACTCACGAGCTGATATAAGAACAGTACAATAATGATAATGATAATAAATGATAACTCAATAAAGACAAATTACCTAAATGAAAAACAATTTTTCATTATCAACTGACCAATGTCCAGCCTGTTCCTAAGCACTGCTCCCCAGTGGCTAGCTTTCCTCTTAGTTTCTGTGCTGAGTGTGTCATATGGCATGGAATATCTTTTTGATCAAATGGAGTCAGCTGTCCAGCTGTGTCCCCTCCCAATTCCTTATTCACTAGACATCCACTCACTGCCAGGGCAGGATTAGAAACTAAAAAGTGTGATTTAGTGTAAGGACTGCTCAGTAATAACTAAAAGTCAGTGTCTTGTCAACATTGTTCTCGTCCTAATTCTGAAACACAGCACCGTACTACCTTGCTAGAAAGAAAATTGACTCAATCCCAGCTGAAACCAAGCAAGGAAGAAAAGCAATCTTCCTTTTGTTTGTGGTGGTGTTATTATTTGGTTTGGTTTGGTGCTAGGCTTCAGCAGTGCCTTTAAGAAAGGCTATTTAAGCTGGAAGTTTGAAGATAAATTTTGATGCTTTTCTCTGGCAGCACACTACAGGTGTTCATCACTAGCATTTCAACTACACTTGTGGACAGACAAGTATTTTTGCATATGAAAAAGCAGAGGAGGAAGAAAAGGCTACAACATTCAGATTTATGAACTTGAAGTGTAATTTTAAGAGATCTCAGTTTGCTGAGTCTCATACAATTTTTTTCCAAGTTGATCAAATTCACTAAATAAAAAATCATGTATAATGTGATTTAAAGGGAAATAAAGATATGAAGAGAACATCCCAGTGAGATAAGATATGAAGGGTATTTGAATGCTCAGAACAGCTGGTTATTGAATGCTCTGAACAGCTGGTAATGAAGAGTACAGTGTAAGAGTCAATCCTGCTACAGCAGGGAGTGATATATTGTAAGTTCAGTTATTGATGATCTTTTTAACTTTAGGCTTTAACTACTTAGAAAACAGTATCATGTTAGTGATATTACCTAGGTAAAAATTAATTCTATGACAGTCAACCTTCAGCAGTGTCAGAATGCTCAATAGCGTTTTTTTTCAAAACTCTAAAACCACCCAAAAATTTTAAACTTCTCCCTACACCCCTTCATACTTCTGTCACTTTGTGTTATAAGCCATTAGAGAAACCATGGTCCTATGTATGTGCATTTCTAAGGGTTACCAATATGAATTATTTAAACTCTTTAACCAGTAGCTGCCACAATTACAGCTTCATGCATATCCACGATTGCAGAGAACCTGTGCAGTCCTACTTTTGGAAGAGGGAATGAAATAGGAGATGATGCACTTCAAAATGTTCACAGGGACTCAGGGACTGTGAATTCTTCCTTTAACTCTACTGTCAAAGTCAGCCTTTCTACCTCTCCTACATTTATTCTCAATTTCTAGTTTGTTTTCAAGGATTAAAGAGCAAAGCTTTCTGGTACAACCTTTATAAAGTCTGCATATATAACTTCCTTAAACACATTTAACAATCATGTATCAGAAAACAAATTGGATTTTTAAATTATTATTATTATTGTTCCATTTCTAACCACTAAAGCTATGAACTCCAAATATAACTGCTAAATGTATTCTGTAAATAGTTGCAATGTGTTGCCTTTCTAGAATGCTAAATTTGCACTGATGGGATCAGCCTAATCAAATATATATTTAGGGCCAAAAATAGCCTTGTTTTCAAAACAAAACATAAAAAGTCTTTTATCAAAGACTTCAGAATGCTCAAGTGAAATAAATTTATAAGACAGTGAAAACAGAGATTGCTGGAAAGGTTAAAGAAATGCTAAAAGGTATTAATATATCAAATTGTGTCTATAGGAGGCTGCTGAAAACCTCAATAAAAGAAACAACATACCAAGCTTTCATACATAAATGACTTAAGGTTTTCATTTCCTCCCTTTCAAGTAATTCCACTATTGGGCTTTTTTTCTTTGCTTGTTTTTCTGTTCCTGATTATTCTGGGCAATGGATTGTACACAGCACCTGGCCTTTTTTCGGACTTACTGTCCTGTTCAGATGAGTCTCTGCATAGACATATATTCTAGGTCTGACACTTACAGGTTCCTCTCTAAGATATTTGTCATGTAATTATTTTCCTCCTCAGGAAGAAAAATAATTCTTTTCATTGAGTTTTTTAAAAATATATATCTGCATTGCTTCATTACAAATGTCTCTGTCATGAGCACAAAAAATTTTAAATGATAATTTTTGTGGGCATAGATACTTGGACTAAAACACAGTGCTTCTTAGCTCCACCCATGTCAATGGTTCAGGTGAAACCCATGATGGTAAGATTGTAACTTATAATCATTAATAACAATTCAGGCACCACTGTCAATCTAAAGTCATGGATTCAATAATTCCTGAAGATACCAATTTTGTCCTACTGTCCCCTCTATCCCACAGAATACAGAGTGCTGTTGTGAAATATTTCTGTGTTCTAGATTGTCTCTCTATAGTAAAAAAAAAAATTTGTGATATGTTTGTTTGTTGTATTTTTGCATAGGTAAAAGTGCATTGTTCAGCTTCTGTATTATTTTGACTAGAATTCAGATGGGAATAATGTTGAGAAATTAATAACAGAAATTTTCTATTTTTAGTCTCTGGAATTCTGCTACTTTCTGTCTAATTTGCCCCACTAATCCAATGTTGTACTATATAGAATATTTTCAGATCTCATAAATATCACAAGTGATGGCCCCTTTGCTTCATCACACAGAAATATGTTTAAGAGATGCTGGGATAGAAATTATTTCTGAAATTATGAATCACCTTTGCTTTTGAAATTGCTTTCCATTTCTCATTCTTACTCTTCCTTTCCCCTTTAAATAATTTCTCTTTGCTATTTATATCCTTCCATGATTTTAAATTGCTACAATATGTCCTTCTGCCACTCATCATTTAGACAGATTTGACGAAATTTTGGACTCCTCTCTTGATGACCTCAAATTATTAAACTGTTTTTCCTAGTTTGTTAGTAACCTTGTCTCTCAAAGAATTGTATGTGCTCTCAAAGGAAACTCCCTAAGGAGCTGTCTTCATTATTTTATCATGGTAGCTTCCAAAAAGGAACATGTACTCATAAGGCAAATGTTCTAGTTTTGTAAGGTATAAAATGTGAAACCTTGAAGAAATTATTTACAAATGTAGTCTTTTTAAAAAAAAAAAAGAAATTACTTAGCAAACTTTATTAATTGATAAATCAATTAGTTGTCTACCTGAGTTTCTTCCAAGAGAAGTAAGTTAGTAACACAGCTTGTACTTTTTTCCTTTTTTTTTCCTGAAAATGTTTGAATGTTAACAGTGGTAGAAACTGAAACTACCTAAGCTTTCACAGAAAAATGTCAAGGTTTTAGAAATATTTCACTTCTAAAATGATGAACCCCTTTTCTTTTATGGTCAGATAATTTTTCCATATCGAAATTCCTAAATAGACCATATCTCTACTGTGTCTATGATTCTCGTATAGAAACACAAGAAAATTACTGTTTATGTCAAGTTCCCCATTTTACCATAATATCACTGTTTTTATTTATTGCATACTTTGATAATCTTCAAGTTGTTCTCCTTAGTTTTCATAACAGTATGTCTAGCCTGAACAGAAGTTGCTGTCACACAGACTTCAGATGCATTTGAAAATTTAAATTCTAAATAATTGCTCAAGTAACATTGTTTTCATCCTCAGTGTTTTTTAGCATTTGATTCCCCAAACTCAAAATTTTAATTTCAAAGATATAACTTTTTAAAGTGCATTTGCTCTCACAGTGTTATAATTTAACCCGAGCCAGCAACTAAACTTCATACAGACTCTCCACTCACCCTGTAGTGGTGAGATGCAGACAGAGGAAGAAGAGCAGAAGTGAGAAAATTTATGGGTTGTGATAAGAGAATTTAATAGTGACTTTAAAACAGAAGTCATGCCCACAAGTAAAGCAAAATCAGGAATTCACTTGAGACTTTTGACTGGCAGGCAGGTGTTCAGCCATCCCCAGGAAAGATGGGTGCTATCACACGGAATGTTGATTTGGGAAGACATTGCTCTGAGCATCTCCCTCTTCCTCTTTGCAGTTTTATGTGCTGTGCATGATGTCATAAGGTGTTGGATATCTCTGGAGTCAGTTGGGACCAGCTGTCCCAGCTGCGTCCCCTCCCAGCCCCTTAGGCACCCCCAGCCTGCTCGCTGGTGGTGTGGCGTGGGGTGCGAGACACAGAGACCTTGGCTCTGAGTAAGCCCTGCTCAGCAACAGGCAAAAAAACATCCCTGTGTTATCGACACTGTTTACAGCACAAATTCAAAACAGCTGTACTAGCTAGTGAGAAGTAAATTGACTATTCCAGAGGAAACCAGAAAACTCAGGCAAGGGCTGTCACTATAGGACACAAGAACACACACGCGTGCACACTGCAGTTGAAAGGTGAAAAAAGAGGACTCTTATTTTCTGACTCTAATATTTATAGGTTTACAAAAGTGACAGTGGATTGGAGGGGGGAAAAGCCACCTCTCCAATACCACTGGACAAACTAACAATCTATCAACTTTCTCTACTTCTATGAAGGAATGCAAAACAATTGAGTTATTTACAGAAAGTGTGTGGGAAAGTCTGTAATAGGAATGAAAAACATCAGAAGGCTAACAGATTTCTAAAAATCAGGGTGACAAAGGGCTATCAGTTTCTGTATTACAAAAAATGCATCAGTTTATCTGCTCCTTTATTGAGCTTAACCTTATCAAAGGGATAATTATTCTCCCACTTTTAAACTGTTAGTTTTGCATAATATCTGTTCTGTTGTAGATGAAAAATTATCTGACTCTCATTTCTTTCCCATCAATTATGTTATTTGTCTTCTGTATTGTCTTTCCATCTCCTTTCTTCTTCCCATTCTCACACTGTGAATTCAATGCTTAGAGTCAGTTTTACTACTGCTTTTTCCCCCCTGTGGTAGATTTCTTTGCATACAAATCTGAAAGAATATTATACGTTTCAGCAGATGAAATACACATACTTTGACTTTCAGAGTTCCTTTGGATGCTTCTGGGAAGGACCCAGGGTCATGCCATGCAACCATCGTGTGAGTCAGTAATTGATCAGGGCAGAATGTTATACTAATGTTGTATTTTTTATGTTATCTATGTTATAAATTATACTACATATTGGACCAAATAGTCTCAGCACTTTTCTTCTGTCCATACTGGTTTTCAACCATAAGGATTGTAAATTCCCATCAGTTCCAACAAGGTTTTAATTTTTTTATCTCCTTGAGCTAAAACAGGTTAGACAATAGTTATGTTACTACTTTTAGATGACTGTTAGAATAAGTTAAGACCAGTTCAGGCTGTGGAAACCTCAGACAAGTGATAAGACCCTCAGCAGTGAGTTCAACAGAAACTCTGTGGCCTTTATTAGTAATGACAAAAGCTTATTTACTGGTCCAAATGCTCCTAATACAGGCACTGGTCCAGAACTAGAAATACCTTAGTGTTGGCAAAAGATTTTATATACCTACTTCTCAACCTGAGAGTCTGAAAATTTAGCTTTATAAACACAACAAAATTATTCATGAATATGTATGGGAAGTTCTAGAAAAAGTATATTAACTAAATATCTTTGTTACCTTTACATACCTATATTAATTAAATACCTTGCTTTTTGCAAATATTAAAATTGGCCCTTCTGTTGTAGTTTTGGTATTAAGAAGTAATAATTCACTAGAATCTAGAAGTGGACGTAGTGTCAAGATAAATTACTTTTATTTTAGCCCTACTGTGGTAGTTTCTCAATAAGGCTAATATTGGTTAAATGTCTGCAGTCCTACTGAGCAGGGTAGTGGGTGGATTTAAAAGAGAATGCATGTGGAAAAGCAAAAGAGGTGAATCCCTAGGGGCACCATGGCTGGGAAAACTAATTGTTATACAGGATCTAGGGTATTCAGCTATGTTTTACAATATACATTACATAAAAATTACTACTTCAGCTAGTGAACCAACTAGCTAAAAGAAACTGCCAATATATATTTTGAAATCTGTTAAGCAAGACTTAGCTATTTGGTCACTACTGCAAAGATTTAGTTTTGCACATCACCTTCTTCTATCAAAATTAATTGTTTTGCTTTTTAGTGACAAAATCTATTGAAAAAGAGCATTTCATAAGCTAACAGCAGCTAAGCAATCTTCACTATTATATTCCAAATAAGAATTTCAGAATCCTAAAATTATATCCCTAAAACTATCTAGTATTTAAGTGATCTGATTTATAAAAACACTTTATCAACTCTCAGATATCAGTGGAGTTCAAAGAACTAAGAGAACTATGTTAACTAAGAACAGGATTGTGCCTTTTCATACATAACTTAGTTTAATTGTACTCCCTGCAGCAAATACAAATTTTCATTTTTCCATGCTGTATACTGGAAATATTTTGTGATCTCGCATCCAACGGTGACAGTGGCTGCCATTCTCATGGTGTTCTTCATCCCTATAATACCTCAAAGTGTGGGATTGGTTTGGTTTGGTTTCTAATATGGCTGCCATGATCTTTTTGCTTGCTTGTGTGTAAGTACCAAATACCATCTTTCATTTCACATGCATGGATCTACCAGATGTAATAAATCAGCTCAGACATTTTAAAATATAATGAAGCACACTAGATTAATTATGAGGAAACTTTCTTGTCGTCTATTGCCAAGTTTTGGTCGATAGGATTGACGCTAAGAAGAGTAACATTGCTGCAGGGAGTTTTCAAGGCTAAAACACCCTCTTTCACGTTCATTAAGGTTCCGAGTTGTTTTTCCCTTTTCCTTCATGATAATTATATCTATATACCACAGAAACCCTTTTTGGAGTGTGTTTGCTCTCCCTGATTGGATTCAAATGAAAAGCTGCCTTTCTCTGTGGGCTGATTTCTTTTTCCCGTCTAATCGGAAGCATGGCCTGAATCCTAATTACAAGTTAGGGACTTAATGAATGAACTTTGAGAATATTAATTTAATGCTTGAAACACCAGCAAATAGAGTGAATGTTTTATTTAGGGCTTGCTTCATGAAATCTCCTTTTAGCAGCATTAGAATTTAAGGTTTAAAATGAGAACGTGTTGAAAAACGACATTTTTTCCTCAATGAGAGGAAATTAGTAAAGACTTATAAAAATGAGGAGATGAATTAAGGGAGGAGAAACAAGAAAGGTAGCTGTAATTAAACGGAGATTTTAAAATTAATGATCTCGCACATTTTAAGTCATTTTTACTTACAACGGTAAAATCAAAGGCACAAGAATATGTATTACTGTTGATTTTGCAGGCAAAATTCATTACTCAAGTGCATCTGAGTTCATTTGTTAAACAGTCAACTTATACCTGCTGTCTTAGTTTCTGGTGAAAATTGAATTTCCTCTTAGGGCACTGAATTACCTGAAAAAGATTGTGCTTTCGAACACTTTCTGGAGGAAATTCCATGTGTTCCTCTAGCCTGAGTGTAAAACTTGAGTGAACTCCCTCCAAGGCTTTCAAAACCTTTAACTGGGCTAAGGGCTTTAAATGGTCATTTTGATAGGTGAGTACTAGGGAGCAGTGGTTTTCTCAGCACCTAGGAGAAAAGGCTTAATCTCCAGAGAGTTTCTTTCCCAACAGGAATTTTCCTATGCTGACATTCAACACCAAGTCTGTAAGCACAGGTCTTTTACTCAAAAGTTAATTTACTGCCCTTCTCACTGCAGTGTTTTTGTTTTGTTTCTTTAATAGGATTCCAAAGAAAAGCCTTAGTTACCTAAGTAAATAAAGTTTGAAATATTTTGATACAGTTCCCTTATCATTCTGCCCATTCTTTTAAACATTGTCTAGGAGCTTCTTTAGCCTTTTGGTTTTATCAATCGATTTTTAAAGAGCATGGTAAGAAAAAAAAAATTCTTTTAAGGTGGTAGATTAAACAGCACAAATAAGAGATGAAATGTGGTGCATCAGGACTTGGCTACCACCACCTTTAGTGTCTGAGCAGACACCAATGGGATTATCTGCTAGAGATTAGACAGAAGTTTTATAAATGCTCTTCATTAAGCATCCTGAGCAATTAAACCTGTTTTTTATCTTGGACAACTTTACGGTCACCATACAAACGCCCCTGTTTTCTCTTTTTTTTTTCAATTGTTGTTATTTTAAGTTTTCTGTTTTGTTTTTGTTGGATTGTTTGTTCTTTTTTTTTTTATTTTTTTTTTTTTCTTTCGGGAAAAATATCATAATGTTGCTCATAGTAGAGAGATGAGATGGTTTCTTGGTACCTAATCAAGGCACAAGGGCCAAGAAAAGTCTGTGTGGAATGATTCAAAAAAGTTGAACTGTGTGAATGTTTACCCTTGGAAAAGTTAGGAAAGGAAATATGTTTATTACTACAGAACTCAAATATATTTGTTGGTCAGTGGGTGTTAGCATAGACCAAAATTGCAGTTCTACAGAGAAACCTCAGTCCCCTGCGTTCCTTTTAATTAATGATGATCCATCTTTCCTATAGAAGAATAGGCAGGATTTTTCTTTTTCTTTAATGGCTTTACTTGTAAATTTCATTCTATGGACAAAAGGAAGAAAATAATAAAGCCCATAAAATTGTCAACAATTGTTCAAATATATGAAAACATAAGCATTCCTCCAGCTATGCCCTTGAAGTCCCATTGTGGAGTTTCACCCTTGAGTGGATTGATTAAAACAACTGAGTTAGATTTCCATTGAAATTTTTTCATACATTTCTGTCTTCTCTCCAATAAAATTATCACATCCTTCTGAACACACTTAAACCCATCACAATGTTTTCTGTGATAAAGATGCCTTTGACCTTCTAACCAAATCAGGCAATTATTTCAAAATACACTGAATGCCGCCCTCAACTTGAGTCCATATATTTATAGGACTTTACTGCAGATGGGCACTTTAAATACAACTGTGACTCAATTTGTTTTACCTGTATCCGTCTGCATTTAATCTGTCCCACTCTCTTGAGCCATCATGTATATCTCCTTCTTTCAGGCAACACCAAACTTTTTTCTGCTTTTTTAAAGCTTTTTCTTTCTCATTCTCCTTCTCTAAAAAGAGTACTTTGTTTTTGTATCCTCACTAAAAAATAATATACACTCTCTAAAGTCAATGGACCCTCCAAAATTTTTTCGTATTACACAAAATTGAAAATAATTTTTTATTACAATTGATTTAAATTGGAACACAATTCATGGTTATGCAAGTTAGGGAAATGAAAATAAAGGTTGAGTTAACAAAAAGCTAATATGGCCCTTTTGAAAAATGTTATGACTTGAAGTATCCACAGGTTCTTCTATAAAACAGCTGTTGAGAAAACTAACCATAAAACTATGAGTGTTTACAAGATTTTTATTATACAAACCTAATGGTTCCCATGGTTTTAATGCACTGCAAAATAGTCTTTCCTCTTCCTTATGAACACAAAGCACATCTCCCTAAAGGGACTTCTCTTCCTACAAGCTATCAATGCAATCAAAACTAGTGATGCATTTTATTACATTACTGCCTCTTGAAGAAACATGTTTTTATTGTAATATTTCATAAAGATTTCCTGCAGGCAATGTAAAAAATAACTATCTAATAAAATTTAGTAGTGTGTTCTTGCAAATCCGATTAAAAATGTATAGTAGGCTAGCAAATATATATATACTTTAAACTCACCACTAAAAATTAATATCTTAGTCTCTACTAGTGAGCTTCTACCATCCTACTTCTACCATGTGTCTCTCACATTATCATTAGAAAAATATGTGCATGAATTTCTTGATGAAAGTCATAATAAAAGCGTCAAAGTCTAAAATAAGCTTGACAAGTCTGCTGTAATGCATATATAAAATACATGGACCTATATCTGTGCATATAAACACTGTATTAATTTAACAATGCATTAATGTATAATTAACAACATTAGAAAATTTGGTGATGAAAATCACTATGAAAAGAGATGAAACTTTCTAAAACATAGAAGGTAATTTTTAGTAATAAAAAACAATGGGAATGTTAGCACGTTTATTTTAGCCTACTAAGATTTATCTCCCTTTGTGGTATCTAATCACAATAGAAATAAAATATTACTCGAGAAGACAATTAAGAACAGGAAACCAGTGCATCTAATGCTATGTATACACTGGCAAATAGCAACACTATTCGGTCCCACAAGTACAAGCAGATTTGTGGAGCAAAACAATTGGTGCTGAGGACCTGGTATTCACAGTATGCAAATTTATATAGTTTTTTATTTCACAGTATCTCTAGCCTAGCCTTGAGTTTGATTATCTCTTAGTCGTTGGAGGGTATTAAGCACAATTCTGCGTTAATCTTTCAATTTAGTTTAACCTGAAACACATCCAGTCTGCATGTTCTCAGGGTGCTTCACAAAGTCCTACAAGGACTTTTTTGAATTAGAACATTCATTTCAAAAGCAACCTCTTAATTATTATGAAAACACTGATGTAGAGGCATTCTGAATTTTTTAAAAGTGGGATTTTGGATAAAGGACTAGTTTAATAACATAACACGTAAGATAGTCTATTGGGTTTGCATGGCAAAGATTTGGTAGTGGTGGGACTACAGGGGCAGGTTCTGTGAGAAGCTGCCAGAAGCTTCCATCTTGTCTGACAGAGCCAATGCCAGCCGGCTCCAGGACTGATCTACTGCTGGCTGAGGCAGAGCCCAGCCCTGACAGGGGTAGCACCTCTGGGATAACAGATTTGAGAAGAGGACATGAAAAAATCAGCTTTCTGTGGAACAGCTGTGGAAGGAGTAAAAATATGTGAGAGAAACAGCCCTGTAGACACTGAGATCAGTGAAGGAAGAGGAAAGAGGTGGTCCAGACACCAGAGGAGAGATCCCCTAAAGCTCCTGGAGGACCCCAAGACAGAGCAGGTGGATGACCAAAGGAGGCTGTGACCTCTTGGGAAGCCTGTGCTTGGAACAGGCTCCTGGCATGACCTGTGGCCCCATGGAGAGAGGATCCCACACTGGAGCAGGTTTGCTGGCAACATCTATGGTTCTATGGGGAACCCAGTCTGTTCTGGAAGGACTGTACCCCATGGAAGGACCCATGCTCAAACAATTCATGAAGAACTGCTGCCTGTGGGGACGACTTATGTTGGACAGGTTTGTGGGGGACTATTTCCTGTGGAAGTGACCCTACACGGCAGAGGGGAAGAGTGTGAGTAGGTATTCATTCCTGACTTGATTGATAATAAATTAAATTATTTCTTTCCCAAGCTGAGTATGTTTTGTCCTTTACATAAACTGGTGAGTGATCTCTTCCTACCCTTATATCAACCCACGGGCCTTTTGTTATATTTTCCCTTCCCTGCCCAGTTGAGGAGATGAGTGATGGAGTGGCCTTGGTAGGCACCTGCTGTCCAGCCAGCATCAACCTACCCTAGAAGAATACTAGAAGAACCCACACTAGAAGAATAACTAGTTCTTTTAGTTTTGTGAGTGTTTTAATGTTTGCATTTTTTCATTTTGTGTTTTAAAAAAATGAATTTTGTAGTAACTTGAAGGAACTTTTTTGTCAAGAGAAGAGCATTTATCCAGCATAATAGCCTGGAATCTGTTCTTAAACACAAACTGGTTCCAATTGGCTCTGGACACTAAGTTTCCCAGCTGTCCTCCTAAGGATAATTGGGCAATTAGCCTTTGTCTCTCACACTAATTACCAGCTCATCCTACCTGGCTAATTCTCAAAGAAACACAGACAACTAACTACAAGCAGAGAAAATAGCACAATAGCAGCCTTTCATGAACAGCAGATACTCATATACCATTTACTAAGCACCCTCTCCCAACCTATTTGTAATGAAGGCACAGACCAGAGGTCTTCACCAGAGCAGTTTACTAGGCAGTCAGCAATGACTACCTAATTAGACTTTCTCCCACACGAAAATACTAGTAGTTCCTGATCCTGCTCCAAGTCTGGGCAGGAGAAGGGTCTGGTGGCAATACTTGTGTGTGTTTTGTGGCAGTGATTCAAGAGTATTAGAATACGAATCTGACCACAGAAAATAAAATAGAGGGGTGGAAAAAGCAGTACATTATATTTCTTCATGGATATTAATGTACATCATTCCCAGTGAAGCTAAGAAAAGGTGCTATTATGGCTGAGGAGAGGAGAAAAAAAAAAGAAAAATGAAGACCCTTTTTCCTTCTTGACTCCCTGCACTCACCCACTGAAGACACAATTTGGGAATCCTTATAAACAGGTGAGAACAACAAAAAAAATCTGTCAGAAGAGCAGGTCTTTTGTAAAGATTTCTGACTTTGGTCCTTTTAATTCTGCAGTCCCAGAAAATGTAGACTATATTTTACTTACTATCACTTGCTTTTAAAATACAGTGCCTGTAGCTCAACTGCAAAGATAGCCTTTGGAATATCACAATAAAACTTAGTTAATATTACAGAGATGTGCATGGGGACATTGCTCAAGTAGGTACAAAGAAATATTGATAAATAGGTTGGCTAACCTTTGTTTGTTCTTTAGAAAAATTGAGTTCCTTCATGCTTTTCTTCCCATGTTAACTATATGGGGCTTTTATTGTATGTCTGCCTGCATTCCACAAGTGCCATGAATAGTAAGTCAATTCACCTTAAATTTTTCTAATCTTCCAGAACCAAGAGGCTTTTTATTTGTGCTCTTTTTTAAGGCTGTACTTTAGATCTTCAAAATGTTCCACTACATAACAGTGGTTCAATAGCATCATAAACCCCTGCAGGGTAAGGTCTGTTGCATGCTTCAACAAGTAGGACAGAGGAGAGGAACTCGCATGTAGAGTACCACAGAATTCATCAAGTGGCTACAGACAGAGTTCAGCAACCCTTGTGCTCCTTGAGGAATGCACTGCAGAAGCTGATGAGCTTTTCTATAAATTTTATAGACTGCTGAGGCGAGAGTGGAGAAAAGGGGTCAGCTTTTCTAATGTTCTTCATGCGGTTTTGCCACTGAGATTGCATTCAATTACTTGGTATGCTCACTGTAAGCCAGTGGGCTGAAACATGGGTGAGGTCACAGTTTGTAATAGTGTATGGATCAATGCTTGCCATTTAGAAACTAGGCAAATTGGGTTAAAAGACACGACAAAGTATGTGTCTGAGGAAAACAGATATTTGCTCTTTTTTCCTCTAATATCAATAGACTGAATGGGTTTTTTGGTTGGTTCTTGGTTTTTACTTTTTTGGAAGCAACCTAATAGAAATGTTGAGTAATATATATAATACTTCTGTTTAGAACAGATAAAATTAATGTACCTATGATACTGGATAATGGAGCTGTATAACTGAAAGAACTTCTTTCAGCTGACACAATAGACTGCATAATAGACTGCTTTGGGTTTTGTTTTGCTAGTTAAGTTTAGCCTTTACTTATTCAGAGAGATGTTCAGATCTGAGTTGTCATTTTATACCCAAATAGAATTGCCATGTTTGTCAGTCCAGTGGGATCAGTATAGGTGGAGCTCATAGGTCTCTAGAAACAGAATGAGGTTTCATGCTTGAAGGCATATTATTTGGGTGTGGATCCTCTGTATCCAAGAGCTTGGATGTTGTCACTGAGCTTGCAGCTGTTGGAGTTGAGTCCTACAGGCTGTGCTTGCAGTTTTATTATTATTGGTACGAATTCCAAAGCAGTGGACTATCTCATGCAGGAAACACACAGATTAAAACAAAATTAAGCAAACACTGTACACATTTCTTTGCCCAAGTTTTAGTGTAGTTTGTGGCTACTCTGGTAAGACTGAAATAATGTTTTCTACACTAATTGGATTGTTTGTCAATCCCATGGCTTACTTTCTCAACTTTTAAGACTTTCTGGCTCAACTCACATCTTTAACTTCCTTTATTATTGTATCTACATTAATGTATATTTTCTTCTCCTCTCACTGAACTGTATTGTCTTCTCTTTCCTTTTTCAGCCCCAAAATTTACCATGTTCTCTTCCACGATAAATATGACTCTCTCCTGCTCTGAATATCTTCTTTCTGTATATGGGAACTTCCATTGTTTTAAACCCATTTAACGGAAACAAATAAGAGAAAAAGTATTCTGTAAGGCTACCCTAAACAGAACAAACACTAATTTTGCAACACTAGTGTCTAGATCCCAATCAGAAATTCTGATTTTCTATTCATGTCACAATATTGAAGCAAAGCAAAACAAAACAACCCCCCCCTTGTATACATTAATTTTTTATGAGAATGGTATAGAATAGAATAGAATAGAATAGAATAGAATAGAATAGAATAGAATAGAATAGAATAGAATAGCCTGAATTTTAAAGGACTCAAGATTATCCAATCCAATTCCTGGAAGTAAATAGATATCTTTTATGTTTTATATTCAATCTTATTTGAACATTGCAAACCATCTTTGCTATACTATTCTTGATGCCTTAGCCTTCCTGTTTTCCATGTTGAAAAGGGTTTCAGAATTTTCATAGTATCTGTGATTCTGTATATTNTCCTGGAAGTAAATAGATATCTTTTATGTTTTATATTCAATCTTATTTGAACGTTGCAAACCATCTTTGCTATACTATTCTTGATGCCTTAGCCTTAGCCTTCCTGTTTTCCATGTTGAAAAGGGTTTCAGAATTTTCATAGTATCTGTGATTCTGTATATTCCCTTTTTAATCCCCTTTCATGTTTTGGTGTATCTTCTTAAAGATCACACACAACATTAAAGGAAATGGTATACTGTGCATTTATGCCAGAGCAGTATAATATTTTCTATTTCTCTATTCCTTTTTTAACAGCTTCTCATAATCTATTTGCCATTTTGATTGCCATGCAACACTGAGCTGATGTTCTCAGAGACCTGACAACAGCATAATAACTGAGAACATACAGATCCACTTAGAATATATTTATTCAAGTGCACTTCTTAACAACGAATTTTGTCTGCTCATTTTGCCACTCAGTATCATGAGATAATCTTCAGTTCACTTTAGATTTGACTATCCTAAATAATACTGTATCCTTTGTAAGGAACGTGTTCATTTTATTCACTCCTTCCAAGTAATTTGTCAGCACATTGAACTGAGCAGGTTCTTGTGCAGATTCCTCAAACCCCCATAGGGTGTAGCTGGAACAATGTTGCCATCTTTGTGTTTCCCTCATGAGAAGGGAGCTACGTCTGAAGATCAAAATCTGTGATAGAAAGCCTTGCTTATTATTATTCTCATAAACTTCTCATCTACTGCTGCAAATGTTATTCAGAGACACTGTTAGCAACATGGACCTCCAGGGAAATGAGATAATTAGAACTGTACATAGGCAAATTTCAATCTGTATGTTGAGAATATCATGCATACCACGTGATTATTGTAAACCTCTGAGAAGATTCTCTATTACAATAAGAAAATATAAAATGTTTTCTTGATTTGTGGAAAGCTGGCTGTTAATCTCTCCAAGCCTACCTTGAAATTTTTGCCAGTTTAATTATTCTAATCACTTATTTTTATGTCAGGCTTTTGAAAGTAAGATGAAAATCAGCCATTTTGTTGCTTGCTGTGACTGGTTATATAATATTAATGTCTAAATGGTGCTCCCAAAATATGGTGACAGAGATGGACAGCTTATTCATAATTATTTATGTAATTGCATCTTGCTTCTGAAGCTTCTCAGAGAGCTTCTCCAACAGGTGATTTTTTTAAAGTTTTGTTTTATTTTCTTCAGTTTGCTTTAATCAGTTTGCTTTAATACAGTGAAAATGCAGCTCTGTCTCAGTATATCAAAGTAACATTATACTCAAAATTAACTGATTTTCTTCTGGAACGTTCAGTAAATGCTAAGATCTGTGTTTTGGATATTTTCCAAGGTGAGGTGGAAAAGTATCAGTTCCCATTATATTTTGCCAAAAATTTCAACACCCCTAGAGTATATCTGGAATTTTGTGTTCAATTCTGGTCTCCTCAGCATAAGAAAAACAAGTTGCTACAGGAGTGGGTCCAGCGAAGGGTCACAAAGGTGACTAGGGAACCGGAGCATCTCTCTTGCGAGAAGAGACTGCAGGAGCTGGGCCTGTTTAGTCTAGAGGAGAGAAGACTAAGAGGGTATCTCATCAATACATATAAATATCTCGAAGATGGGTGTCAAGAGGATGGTGCCCGCCTCTTTTTGGCATTGACTAGTGGCAGGACGAGGAGCAGTGGCCATAAACTAAAACACAGGAAGTGTCACCTCAACATGGGAAAGAACTTCTTTATGTTGAGGGTGACAGAGCACTGGGACAGGCTGTCCAGGTGGCTCATGGAGACTCCCTCTCTGCAGAAATTCAAAACCTACCTGGACACATTCCTGTGTCACCTGCTGTAGGTGACCCTGCCTTGACAGGGGTTTGGGCTGGGTGATCTTCCAACCCTAACAATTATGTGCTTCTGTCTGCCTCCCCTCTCTGCAGGTACAGCTGCGGGCCGACGGTGTATGACCACGCACACCTCGGGCACGCCTGGTGAGTCGTGGATTGCAGCGTGGGGGCATCCAGGCAGATACACAGTGCTGGCCATCCCCACGCCAGTGGTGCCGTGGGATCCAGGTGGATATACAGTGCTGGACATCCCCAGGCTGCAGTGTGTGTCCTGGTGACAGAGCTGTGACTGGTGACACGAGGTCCAGCCCTTCACCTCCTGTGCTGTGCAAAGGGCAAAAGTCTGTTTATTATGTTTTTTTTCCTCTTGGGCTGGGGTAGTCCGTATAGGGGCTGTTGGTTCTGCTGCCTGGCAGAGACAGTGCGTGTCTGTGTAGTGGGAAGAAGCATTAGGAATGTGTGCAGTTTGTTTGGGTAGGGTGAATTGTTACAAATCATATCAACATAATGTGACCTCTCATGTGGAGGAGTTGTGATCCTGGATCAGAGCCTCTCAGCTGTGTGAAAAGATAGTTTCACCTTGGGTTTAGTTGGGACACTGTGTTGGCACCAAGGAAAAGTCATGCAGGCTGATAGAAAGGTAATTTCAAGGTTCACAGATGAACACATCACATCTTAAATCTCAGAAAGTCCAGGTAGCTTAAAGGCCTTTTTGCAGAGTAACACTGCAGTGGCTTACTATGTTTAAAAATAAAAAACCAATCTACAACAGCACAGATTTTTCTCTGTAGTTCATTAGGATTGTTAGAACAATAAGTTGGCTTCATTATAAGTAACTTTGAAAAAGTACGTTAAATACACCAGAAGAGGTTTCTGGCACTTGTTCCAAAACAACACACCTGATGAGTGGACATGCAGAGTGTCTGCTGTTCCTGTGAAACTGAGGGGGGTTGCAACAGCTCAGACTGCTCTTAAGGTTCTGTCTCTGCATTCTTAAAGAGCAAGTTGTGTAGGGCTCTTTGGAAGAGTAGGGGTTTATCAGATAATTGCCATCTGTATGAAGATCAGATATTGTGCATTTCAGTAACTGAATAATTCCTGTTCAATGTAAGGGATTTCACAGCTTCTCATCCTGTCTCAACTTCATTCAGAAACTTGTGTTGAATCTTGCTCATGTTGAACTGAGCCATCACAGTAACTGCACAACTGCTGCTTTGTTCTGTAAAAAGGAAGTAATGAGAAAGTACTGTTGTCAGTGCTAATGTTAATGCTACTGTACTGTTATGTATATGTTGTGGTGTCTTTTTCCTCCTTGCTTTTGTTGAGTCTCAGCAGAAAACTGACCTAGCTTTTTACTGATGACCTAAAAATCAAGAACATGATATCTTGGACTTGTTGTTTGTACTTAGTATTTTCAGGGGAACTTTTTTTATTTGAAAGTCATAGTAATTTGTGTATTTAAATCTACAGCTCTTTGTGATACAGGCTCCATTACAGATTACCTTGAAATAATTATTATTTAAAATTATCACTTGAAAGTAACTGTGTAAAAAACATGGTTATAAGTTTCTTGTCTGTATCCCTCAGTTGAGGTTGTCTAGTGTGGTAGGGCCTGTCTTCCCTGACATGGTGTAAGAGGGAAGGGAATTGCAGAGGTGCTTCTGTCCTAAGGGGTATAGTTGATCTAGACCACAATGTTTTATAGAGGTGGAGAATTTCACCCTTTGGTCTTGCAGTTCTCTGTGGCTTTTAAATGTCTGTTTTTTTCAGTGGTTCTCTTGCCTTCAGACTTCCTTGATTAAAAGAGGGAGTAGAAAGGCCTTGCTTACACTTGCCTGTTTTTTTTACCCATCTTTTCTTACCCATGTCTAAACTAGCAATTTCAAGCTTTCCCACTGTGGAGGTTTGCCATACATCTGTGTCACCCAGGTCTGACCTCTTCACGTGCTAATTTAAGAAAGCATGGTTAGTGCTGAATATTGCCTTTGGTGTATCATGCAGATACACCAGGTATAATTCTCTCTTTGGCACCTCTTTAAGAACCTTCACTGTTGTTCCTGTTGCCTGACAAGGTGTCTGCACTGAAGACCTTTTGCTCTCTTTTCTCATCAGTTAAACCCTCCAGCGTGAGAGGAGTTGGCTGTTCCTTTCCGGTATCTCTGATCTTACACACCTCAGTGTTGACATCCTGTTGCTCAGCTGATTTGTTCAGGATGGTGGAGCACTCTTGGTTCTATTTATTTATTTATTTATTTATTTTAAAAAATGGTATATTTTTTTCCCCATTAGCTAGGTCCAGCCATAGAACAGCTGAAATGTATGCTGCTGTTGGGGGCCAGGAGAGGCACTGGGAAATAGCATAAAGTCAAATGGAGTGGTGGCTGTTGCTACTCTGCTGCTCTTGTTAAACACCATCATTTTGTTGTGCTTCTGCCACATATTCTCTTCTCACTAGAATTCCCTTTTTTCCCCTCTGTCTTACATTTCACTTGTGTCAAACACAACAAATGGAGCAGGTAATAAAGCAGAAATGAATCATGGAAATGAGTTTGAGATCCTTGAGGAGAATTTGGAAATAATGGCATTATTTTTCTCCTGTCCTCTTTCCATTCCACAAGGAGTTCTTATTCCTCTAAAAAATTTAACATTCTCTAGTATGTTGTGCTTCCAGTCTAAAAACAGATGCTCTGTCTGTCTCCATATGACATCCAACACCCATTCTATATTGAGAAAAAAGTAAGACAGGCAAATAATACTATTTTTTTCCCCAGTTCTGGGTCTGACCTTGATTGTACTAGTTTGACCTGCAGCCTGGTTGGCATCCAGGTTCCTGGCTGAATGCTTTGAAGTAAGGGTAAAACCAACCACGAGAGATTTCTCTTGCACATACTCTGCCACCTCCTGATCTTGACTGTCTGTTTTGGCTGTTTTTTTTACCAGTCCTGAAGTGGTAAAGACCCTGTGGTATCAGGAAATCTGCTCTTGTTCTTGCAGAATTTCTTGCATTAATTCAGTTGGAAGATGAGAGGAGAGGGAACAGTGTGAAATTTGTGCCTGCTCTGGGAACAGTGACTGCAGGGCTGTTAAATCTAATATCAAGCTTTTGATGCTGGCGTTGTTCCTCTGAACAGGATCCAAAGGCCAATTTAATATTCTTATGGAATCATGTCACCACATTAGATGAACCTTACTCCAAGTGAGCTGCTATTCATTAAAAACTATCTCCCTGGCAGCAAGGCTTTAAAAAAGTCTTTTTTCAGCATGGGCATGGCACAAACAACAACTAAAAGTATTTTTCTTCATCAAGATATTATGAGTACCTTAGAGCTACCTGGCACCTGCAGTAAAGGGTGCAAATCCATTTCTGTAGTTGCTTACACTTCTTTGTTCTGATGGCCATGGGAGTTGCAGTTTGTGTGATGCTGTGGGTTAAATGGGAGCCTGTAGGTCTGTGAACCTCCTTGCTGGTTTTGGAGAAAACAGAGCCCAGAAAGACTGAGCATTCTCATCATCTTGCAGGACAGATACAGAGTTTTTAGTCACCTTCTAATATCCCACCTAGTAATTTGGTTTAACTCAGTCAAAGTGTGTTTTGAGAATGACAAATGGAGAGTCTGTGAGCAGAAAGAGCTGCAACAGCTCTCTACTGCTTGTATATAGATCAGTCTATCAGCATTAAATACTCTGCTTTGTGGCAAAAGCCATGAATAATTTTCAGAATAACTTTTATTCTCAAGTGTAAATAAAACAGAATAAGCTATAGAGCATCTACGCTTTGCTATCAGAAAAGATCTCTGGTGGTGTGTGAATGAAATACTTTATTGGTGGCTGGTATCTGTTGTTACTCAACCCTAAGAAAAGTTAATTTGAATCCTGCTTTATTTTTCCCTGTTCTTCTGCTGAATGACTTTTGAAAACCTGTTAGGATATACTAAGCCCAAGGGATGTATTTCAGGAACATCTGATCTCTGTGTCTTATTTTGTCCTGTTGGCATTGAAAGAGTCTCCTGGCTCCTGTAGCTTGTGATACCCTTTGAATAAGGAGATGCAACAAAAGAAAACACTCAGAAAATCTGATGTAATGTGTCACTAATGCCAGAAGAGGGTAGGCCAGTTCAAGAGAAATTTGCTTGACTTTTGTGCAGGTAGCAACTGGTTTTGGAAAAACACTTATGCACTGAAGATCTTTTCATTGCAAGTGTTGGGATTATTTAGATTGTCCCCATGGCTGTTGGTTATTTTTGTTTAACTTTATTCTTACTACTGCATGTTCAAAAGCTTTTGTTTCTTTCTCTTCCAGCTCCTATGTTAGGTTTGATATAATTCGAAGGATAATGACAAAGTTTTTTGGAATTGAAGTTATCATGGTGATGGGGATCACAGACATAGATGACAAGATAATAAAAAGAGCCAATGAGGTAGGTGTTTGCTGCAGTCTTTGACTAATCTTTTGGTATTTTCTAAGCTGCTTATATAGGAAAATTAACCTGGCTTTGGGGTTCTTTTGTTGAGTTTTGTTTGTTTTAATTACTAGATAATAAATGTTGAGATTTCTGGTCCCCTAGTGTGGCTGTAATAGGTCTGGGAGTGAGGAGGGCTGAGTGTCCAGAGCTGTGTGGGGGTAAATGGGTACAGCTGTGTGATGGGGGGAGGCAGAGAGGGAGCTACCTTACAGCACCCACAGCTGGGATTCTCCTGCCCTCTCCCCATGTATGAGAGGCTAGCAGGGAACAAAAGCCCTGAATCCTCAGCACAGTGAAATTATCCCAAAACTTAGCAGCCAGAAGGGTTCTGAGTGAGTTCTGGAGAAGTGTTGTGTGCAGTACATGCAGCTGTACATGCAGCTCTGCCACGTGGGGCAGAGGGCAGTTCCTGGAAGGTGCCGAGCACCATCTAGCTGCAATGTCAGCACCTTGGAAAGCTTCACCAGGCCTGGCTGAGTTTGTCACCCACAGGAAAGTTAATATTGTGTGTAGGGGTAAGTCTTGATAAGACTGGGGCTGTATGTGGTTCTCAGCTGAATTTTAATCTGACCTTTTTTACGAGATGAGCTTGGTGAATAATTACTGCAATTCTTTTTTTTTTTAATGGCTTTAAAAACACTTTCTGAACACTGAAGCACTAAGAGTGTAGTCTGTGTTTTTATTCTGCATTTTAAGTATTTTTGTTTAATTTGATCATACAATCTATAACTCATGTCTTTGGGATCATAAGTGAATGTGTTGGATTGAATTGGAGTTGCATGCTTTAAGATAGTTTCTTGGAGCCAGAGAATTTGACAGCTGTTCCTTTTACTTATCTTTAAGTAACCAGTTATTTTCTCAGTTAAACAGAGGCCCCTGCATTCAAATGAATACTAGCACACTACTCATGTAGAAATATGTCTGTTCCCTTAGTCCATTTACTTGCTGTTTTCTAAGGCAGTAAACAAAAAACCCCCTTCCAAAATTCAGGCATTTTAAATCCATGTTTGCATTTTAAAATTTTTCCTTATTGTCAGAACATCTTAGAGCTTTTGTGTTTGAGGAGGGGGGAATGACATGTTCTTGAAAGATGTGTTGCTTTACTGCATTCTTTGGTTCTATGAAGTCATCTTTTCTTGGCTTTTTTTTTGGTGACTTTTTGAAATGTTTGATCAACCATTTTGTTTGGATGGCCAAGGCCTTTACCTCAGTAGCCTGATTTTGTTGTTGGAACCTGTGCATCTGAAGCATTACAGTGGTAGAATCAACATGCCTAAGTTTGTTCTTCATCTCCTGGTGGGGTTCATCTGGGGAAAACATGAAAGTAGGTACTATTTTATGATGAACGTGCTGCATGCCATCAGTGGTCCTTTGACAGAGGACTCTTTGTGTGATGACATGAGTCTCTTTGTGTGTTGAGCATCCATCTGGATGGGAGGAGATTCTCCATCTTCTTTCTGTAGGCACCTTTGTTTCTTTCTTGATCAAAGAAGCACCTGAGCTGTCTAGGGAGATGAATCCAGTCACTGGTCTGTAGGCAGAAGCATGTCTTTGTTTTTTGGTGCTGAGCATTGTCCTCATTTCATTGCTGCATGAACACCTGGACTGTCTTCACCAGAACCTCTGGTTTGTCCAGGAGTTTGTAGAAACAGTGGTACCCACCTACTCTCTCAAAATCAGAACCCATAAAGATACTCCAGTAATGAATTGGAAGTGATGAAATGGGATTTATTTTGTTAATGATTCAGTTACCTGCAAGATGGAGAGACTGACAGTATGTTGTCTTCTCCCCAGTAGTTTATTCTCAGAGAAGATGTAAAAGCATGCATTTGAAACACTTTGATACCATGCTGTTGCTTGCTAGGGCAGGTTTTGCTGTCATGCATCTTTCAATCCCTGGCCTCTTCTGAATATTTGAGAACAAGTACCTTATCATGTGCAAGTACCTTTCCTTTTGGGTTGCATTTCCTCATCCCTTCTGCAAGAGGAGCCTGTTCATATCCCATGAATGAGAAATGTAGAGAAGGTGCTTGAGAAACGCCAGACTTGGCAAAGCGTAGAACTGGCTTTCAGTATAGAGATCTATGAGTACCCATGATCTGCTGAAATAGCTTATTTTTCTTAATCACTGAAAATTAATATCTTGTCTCATCCTGCAAGTCTCTGATCTCTCTTTCTGACATGTAGGTGGTATTGGTGTTTCCTGTCAGTAAGTTGAATGGTTTTTATGTCCTGTGTATGGTAGTATATTTTGTCACTAGAAATGAAAGACCCTCTCAAGAGGAAAATAAGAGAGGGAAGGAGTTTATTATTTTAGTCTTTGGTTGCTTTCTCTTAAAAGAGATATATTAATATTTTGGAAATTGAGACGCATAAATGAAATACTACTTCTAAGTTATTTATAACTTACATCTCCTCCCTGTCAATGTTAGATTAATAAGCCTTTCTGACACTTTACCTTGGGGGCTCTCTAAGTCTTCCAATTAGCTATTAGCTGTCTGAGAAAAGATTGCCATATTTTATATCATTACTTTGACTTATGATTGGCTAATCTGCTTCTCTTTTTTTTAGATGAATATATCACCAGTAGCTCTTGCTCGTATTTATGAAGAAGACTTTAAACAAGATATGGCTGCCTTAAAGGTACAAATACTCAAGATTCTAAATTTAAGAGTATGTCTAAGCAATTATTTTGGTAAAGAATCTGGTTTTGAGAGTTTGATCTGAAAAAATAAATTTGTTGCTTGGAAACTGAGTGCTGATTTACTTTTTCATTCTTCTGGAATGATACTGCACACCTTTTGAGTAAGGAAATGTGAGGACAAGCAATCCTGGGCTTTGGAATGAATAAATGGAACTTTGGAACAGTATTTTTCCATAGTCAGTAGATCCTTGATTCACAGATATTGCATATTTATTATAATGCAGAAATAGCCTGATTGAAAGCACAGGAAACACAAAATCTTCTTTCATTGATTTCAGGTGACTTTGCTTCTTGTCTCTCTGTCAGAAGCAGAGAGTGAGCCACTGAGAAAATCAGGGTTTTTCTTTGCCACCCCTCAAATATTTTTCCTGTGTGTGTATTATCTTAAATACTGCTTATGAATTTTTTTATGATACTTGCAACTTTTTTTAAAAAGATAAAACTTAGGAGAATTTTCTTTTTAATTTGTTTCTTAGAGTGAATGAACTCATTGGCAGTGTGTTAATGCGACGTTTCTCTTTTTTTAAGGTCCTTCCTCCTACGGTATATATGAGGGTGACTGACAATATTCCTCAAATAATTTCCTTTATAGAAACAATAATTTCCAGTGGACATGCTTACGCAACCTCGCAGGGTAAGACTTTGAGCAAGGTAACTCCTTCTTCAGCACATGTATAGGAAGTCACTGCTCTTAGTAAACTTGTTTTGAAATCAGATGAGATACCTTGTGCCAGGCTTTCCTTCTGTTGCTTAGCAGGGTGTGAGTGAATTGTTTGTGATGACATGAGTGGGCAGAGCTACTATTACTCAATTTCTAAGTTAAATGTATCTCATTATTTAATATAATTGTTTACTGTAATAAACTGCTGCCTAAACTCCTTGGGGAAATCTTGGCTTGGTTTCTACAAGAAAGCTGGGGGAAACCTCTGAAGAGGAGCTGTGTATCTCCTATGTGCTGTAAAAGATGTGTCTGCAAAGCAAAATGTGTGGATTTCTTTTTTAGCAGAGCTGGTGGTTGTAGAAGAATTCAAGTGCATTGTAACTGGACTAGGTGTAACTTAAGCTGCAGTAGGGGATGGGATTGCTGACTGTGCATGGGTAAGGAAGAACCTGGGAGATCTCCAGAATTCAGAGTTATGCTATGGGCAGAATGAGCATGTGCACAGAGGTTACTGAAAAGCTGGATAACATGGAAACATCTGCTACTACTTTTGCAGTATTTCTCTATTTCCAAATCAGAATTTCAAATGGGAGTGGAAGAGCACTTTGTTTTGCTTTCGGGGAAATGTTATCAAGGTCTCATCAATGTGCCCCATCTTCGCTATGCAACTAAACATTTCTTTTGTATTAGGCAATGTTTATTTTGATGTTAAATCCTGGGGAAGAAGATATGGAGTGTTAACTGCTATTAACCCTGATACCCAAGATGAAGCAGGTAAGTTTGTGGCATGAGCTTGTTTGCGTTAATGCATTGTTTGAATGCATTTTGCATCTATGTGCAAACTTTCATTCAACAGTCTGAAACAGTTTTCTAACTCATTGGGTATAGCTAACTTCTGGTTAATTAGGATTACAGTGCTTTTGTACTTATTTTTTGAGGCACTCACTGTTGCCAGTGCAGGAGGAAACTTTGTTTTTTCTTCCTTTCGTCCTTCCCTCCATACCTTTGTTCTGGTATCTTAGAACAATTAGGATTCTTAAGCAATTTTAATTAAATACTTGGCAGTGGTACATAGGAACTTCAGAGTGAGGTGGTGTTCTTGCTGTTGCAGTAGGCAGCAGTGAGGTACTCAAAGGAAAACACCTACTACTCAAAGGAAACCTCACCTACCATGTTCTTGTTGGGGCAGTTGCACTGCTCTGAAGTTAACTGGATGAATTGCTTCCTTCATTACTTGTCACTGGGCTAAGCAGCCTCTTTGTGTGAGGGTGAGCAATCTCTTCATAGGCTGTGCTAGAGCAGGCCTATACCCTGGGCTGTGGGGATTTTGCTCCAGTTCCTGCTTTGCAGGCTTGCTGAACCTCTTTGCAGTAAGGATTTGATCGGGTCTCTGTGTCAGAGAATTTGATTCAGGTCTCCTGCATCCTTTTGCAAACTAAAGTTCAGTATTTCATAGTTAAAAAAAAATCTGTTTGTAATTACTGAAAATGCCCTGGAGGCTGATGCTCAGGTGCAGCCAGAACTTCTCACAGCTCTGCTCTGGAGTTGTTTCAGCATTACAGCTTACAGAGGGAATGTGTCTTGTCAACAGTTATTTAGAGGTAATTACTGACTGCAGAGAGCCAGCAGTCTCCTGGGCTGCACAGGGAAGAGCATTGCCAGCAGCTCAGAGGAGGTGATCCTTCTCTGGTCAGCACTGGTGAGACATGCCTGGAGTGCAGGTCTGCTGCCAGGCTCCCCAGAACAGCAGTGGAGAAAGGCCAGCAAAGGGCTACAATAATGATGGAGGTACTGGAGCATCTTTCATATGAGGAAAAGCAGACAGAGCTTGGACCACTCAGCCTGGAGAAGAGAAGGCTCAGGGGAGTCCTACCCATGCGTACTCATACTGATGGAGTAGAGCAGATGGAGCCATGCTTTTCTCTGTGGTGCTTGGTGATGGGACAAGAGACACTGATCACAACTTGAAACATAGGAAATTCCATTTCAAGCTAAGAAAAATCCTTTTTACCCTGAGGATGGTTAACACAAACTATGTTGCTCAGAGAGGCTGTGGAGTCTCCATCGTTGGTGATAATCAAAGCCTGACTGGACACCATCCTGGGCAGCCTGCTGTAGCTGTGCCTGCTCTGAGCAGGGGGTTGGATTAGACTGTCCCCAGATGTGACTTCCAGCCTCAGCTGTGACTGATTACATGTTTTACCCTGCTTCCCCTCTAGTCACAACTAAGTGCATTCTTATTTCTAAAGATTTTGGCACTTGCTTTGCTTACAGCTGAGAAGTTGAAGAGTGCTCTTTTGTAGCAGTATACTCAAAAAAGGGCAAAAGAGGGTTGTCAGCAGGTACTGGTCACTCAGAACTTGGCAATCTAGTGAAAGAGCCCAGGTGAAGATTCAGTGGATAAAACTAGGGTTATATTTCTGTATCTCTAGTTCTTAGGAATTTTGAGTTGTATGATTCTAAAAGTGAGGTTGTATATTTGTCAGAAAGAAAGTCCAGAGTCCAGAACGCTGTTCTGTGGCTCCTGGCAGGGAGTGCTGTGTATTTGACTGGAGGTTAGGAGTCAGCAGAGATGAACAGTCCTGCAGTATTGTGACAGAAAGGACTGCATCCTTGGCAATGTAGTGAAGGAACGAACAAATATAGCTGTGAGGAAACCTTTGTAGAGAGCCCATTGGTGAAAACCGTACTGAAAAATTGCTACTGTCCAAGAATAGTTTTGATTCTTACCTCTGTGCACTTTGTTTTATAAAGCCTAAAACACAAAGTAATTGTGTCCCAGAGAAAAAATTGTAGGGTGTTTGTTTGTGTGTGTTTTCGTTTGGTTTTATAACCTTTTCTGCTGTAGCGCAGTCAATTTGTCCTGGGGAAACTGGCTGATATGTAACTAAAGGAATGAAAAATAAGGCAAACCAGAAAAGATAAAAGGACTGATAGGATAGGATATATTAAGGAATCTTGAATCCATCTTTGTAGCTTGTCAAAATCTATTTCAATATTCCAATATTTCAATATTTCAATTTTCCCCTGTGTGAGGGGGAAGAGAGGGAAGTTGTAGTGAAAAGAAGTTGATTGAAGGGGATTAAAATCAGAATAGTTCACTAAACACACATTTCCTCTTGCTTTCATTTGGTCATTTTTTTTCTTTGAGACATATCCCATTAACAAATCACTTATTCTTGCCAGTTGATTCTGATAAACGACATGGTAAAGATTTTGCCCTGTGGAAGGCTGCCAAGCCTCAAGAGCTATCTTGGAATTCTCCCTGGGGAAAAGGACGACCTGGATGGCACATTGAATGTTCCACAATATCAAGGTCAGATTTCTTGGATTTTGATAAATCTAATGCTATTTTTTGTTTTCAGTCACAGTACAATGGTAGCAGCAGTATTGAAAGTGTTTTCTGATCAGCAGATAGCACTGGTTTTAATGTGACCATTTTATGCAACTTGGGATGTCACATGTGGCCTGGATAAACTCTGCTTCACCTTACTGTCACAGCTGTCTCTATGTTTTGGCACCTTCTCTTGAGTCAGACTTGGTGCTTAAAATATGGCACATGGGATCACAGAGTCGATTAGCAGTCTTTTAACTGGAGCTGAGTAACCAAAGGTGTGGTGAAAGTTACGGCACCTCTTTAATTCGCTTCCCTTCCACTTCTAGCAGTCTCCATCAGACCTGGTTCAGGATATAGGTGTCAGGAGGACAGGGTGTGGGATTACAGCTTGATCTATGAGATCTTGCTGGCCTTATCTTAACAGCAGCTGTGGAAGTTCATACTAATAATCTAGGTGTTATTCAGCATTCTTGCTGAATAGTGTTTTGCTTGTAGTTGGTTTCATGTAATTTGCTCTTAATTTAAAGTTTTATTTTCACCACAGGAGAAAAAGTCTTCTCTCCTGGAAGATTGATAGTGTACTTAGTTTTGCATTAGTCTCAGATCTTTTTTTGGAAGCTAATAAGAAATAGTTTAGATCTGACCTTGTTCAGCCTAAATTTTCAGCTAAAGCTGCAAGGAGGTGGAACCAGCTGCTTTAGGTTTTCTTTCATATGCTTTTCTGCTGCACTTGGGATTGTTAGTCATTTCCACCTGCTTGTGAAAAGTGTTTATAAGGGTGATTTTCTGTCTGTAAATAGTTTCAGCATAGTGAGGCAGCTCTTAAAGCAATCAAAGTGCACAGAATCATGCTGTGTTTGATGTACAACCTCTGACAGAAGTGCGCAGATAAGAAATGCCAGTTACGACATGGCCTGTCTGCTAATGCAGTGCTGTTTATAGTCTGTATTTCTTTCTGTAAAAATGTATTTTACTGAGGCTGGATGAGGCTCCTGCCATATAAATAAAAGCTGACCCATGGAGAGCATGATTGTAGTAATCTTGGACTGTGAAAAATGGAGCGCTTACTTTGGTAAGTGACCTAAAACAATTTGCTGTCCCAGTCAGCTGCTGAAGGCCCATTTTTAAGCAATACTTACTTAGCTGTCTGTTTTGCCAAGTATCTCAAAGCACTTTAACTATGTTAGGTGAATTAATTTTGATAAGTCTGTGAATGAGGAGTCTTTGATCTCTAGAGCAGCCCTGGAGGTGGGAATTCCCTGCTTTCAGCCCCTCAGGTCTGATCTTCTCTATGCATTTTTCCTTGTGGTGAGGTGGGTGGCTCCTCCTGGCCCTGTGCATTTGGCAGATTCATCTGTCACCTCTCTCCAGCTCTTACTGGTTTTGTTGGAGGAAACATCAAGTGCTCCTCTGTAGGTGACACAAGGGAAGGTGAGGGTCAGTCCTGGGAAGACTTGTGCTTTAGCTGGTTTTGAAGCAGGCAGGAGCAGAGAAGGATGAACTTGGGAGACGGTGACAGCTGCTCTTTCTTCCCTCCTCTCTTCTCCTCCTTACGTTTTCCTCCTGTGCCCCAACAAGTTCTGCAAAGCCATCATGTGGCACAGTGTTAGCAGGGTGTTTTGTCTCAAAAAGGGACCAAAGTATTAATGTTTAGTCAGCTACCAGGAACACCTTGTTAAGGTGACATATGGGAGGCCTGTGTGTTTGTCTGTAGGCCTTGCATTTTTCCCTGCTTGAGCACTCCTGGTTTCTGAGCAGTTGAGGTTGAGTCATACCCCTATGAGGCTGTAAGTGTAAACTTTGTTTAACAGATAGGCAAAATAACGGTGCTAACCTGCCCAGCTTGACCTGACTGCACACGCTATTGTTTGAATTCTTACAGAAAAGGTACAAGATAAAAGATAAGGAAGAGTAATACCAAATTTATAGAAATAAGTTGTTAGGTTTGCACATAAAGGCACCTGTTTGATATTGAAACTGTAGCAGAGCAAGGAAAGGAGACATCCTGCTTGCTGTCCTTAAAGGTAGAAAAATAATTGCTTCTACTAAGGAGAAGTAATTGTGAACAGATATGGGTCCTGTCCATACAAGTTCTGCTGCAGTTTTGGTATCCAAGGTATGTGTAAAGACTTGTTTTAAAACTGCATTTACTAAGTTGTACACTTAAATTTATGTTGTTTCATCTTATTTTTATAAGATATATATATATATATCTGCATTTCTTTTTACAAAAAGCTTTTGTGGTGTTCTACTTACTGATCAGGAAAATACTGTTACAGTGCAGTGTTTGGAAAGCAGCTGGACATCCATACCGGTGGAATAGATCTTGCATTTCCTCATCATGAAAATGAAATTGCACAGTGTGAGGTGTATCATCAGTGTGAGCAATGGGGGAATTACTTTCTGCATTCTGGTAAGTAAAATATTGATCACTTGAGAGGCCTGTACAAATACGATAGTTTGGCTTTTTTAAGTTTGGCATTTCATGCTGTGAGAACACATTACACTGCCTGGCATTATGTAGAACTGCTTCTTGCTCCCTCTGCATGAAAGTGCTTCATTCAGTGAAGTTTGTGCTGTACAGTGCTTTGAACTACATCACTGATGGCTCTAGTGCTGTTCCCATTGATGGAAACCTTGGCATTTGTTCTTCCTGTTGCAGTCACGGTGGTTCTGGATGGACAGCTGAAGTCAATAGAAAGTCAGATTCGAGTCTGCAGCCTCTCTTTTGCTGATTTGTATTTTGGGCAGGATGTCTCTCTCTGAACTCTTGAAGCTGCTTCTCTGAGTAGAAAAGCTGCAGAGTTAAGCCTGTGGTGCACTCTGGGAATTACAAGAGCTTTCATTATTATATATTTGTACTGTATGGGATGAATATTGAATTCTAGTTTCAGTTCCCAGTGTAGAGCCTGTTGTAAATCAATAGCAATTGTCCAGAGGCTGGTGCATCCTCCAGGGTGTGCTTTGTTCCCGAGGCGCTGTGGAATCCTCTGCACTTCCATTGCGATGCACTGGTTACTGCCAAGGGGAGCCTTCTGTTCACAAACCAGTGAATCTGGCTTTTCAGACTTTGAAATGAATCTGTAGGGGAAATAAATAAATAAATAAGTAAAGAAGAGTCAATAAAAAAAAAAAAAGGGAGAACTTAATTCCAAGGGCAGTTTTTACACTGAAGTTCTGTAGGAGCTGACAGATTACATTCATTAAGTCAGAAAGTCTTGCTGGAGGATGATGGTGTGAATTATTTAGGGCAAATGAATCAGCTTCAGAAACAATTTATTCTGCTAACAGACTTCAGAATTTTAGCAGCTTAGAATTGGAAGAGCAGTCCCCATTAGAGGAAGAAAATCCCTGCACTGGGGATAAATCTTATAAGGACTTTATTTTTAGACTACTTGTACTCTGGGAAGAGCGCCAAACTGAAGTTATGAAAATCCTTGTATTTTGTGTTCTTGAATGAAATAATTCTAAGTACTGAAACTCTTGGAAGAGGAATATTAATTCAAATTCAGATGTTACTGGTACCTTTTTAGAAAAACACAGTCCAACTATTTTAAGCTTGTCTGCCTGAAGTTAATTAAGTCAGTATTTAGGCACCTTTGCAAAAGAGAGAAAGTAATCTCACCCAGGCTCTTCCCCTTCTCCCACGAGAATTTTGGCTGTGGGTTTTACTTGAGTCCCAAGAGCTGCAGATGTCCAGCTATGTCTCACAGCCTGAATATGCTTGTTGAGTGTCCCAGGTTTAACGATGCAGTGGTGAAAGTGGCCTCACCTGCTAGCAGACAGGACAGACAGTGAAAGCAAGATATTTTTTTTTTTTATCATGGGTAGCTGCTGTAGCTGGTTCTGCATCCATGGATTTTTTGATTCATTCCTACTCTCCATAGGGTATGTTGTGCAAAATTCAATTTTGAGCTGGTCAGGGTAGGACTGGAGGTAGTCTTCTCATGGTGAGTTCCTGTTGCTTTGAATCATTATCAGAAATAGCTGAGGAGTGAAACTGAGCTTTTCAGGCCCAGTTATCAGGCCTGAGCTTGTTGCTTTCATCTCCAGATAAGTGTAATGGGGATTTTATCTACTTGTGGAAGCAAGAGGGTTTCAGGCAAGGCTGCAAAGCAGCTCTGTGCAGCAAGTAGCACAAAATGCAGACAGCTGCTTGGGTTGCTGAGCAAGAGATGCCACTTCTCTCACCACTCATAAAAGCAGGAGCACGATCATATGTTGTCCTTGCACTCTGAGGCATTGGTAGCACTGGGCTGCCAAATGTGAAAGAATGCAGTACTGGTAGGGTACAGAGCAAGAGAAATTTATGCTTAAAAATCTGCCTTGAAGGATGATTAAGTGCTAGATGCTGCAGGTCACAGAAGTGCGTAAAATCTCACTTTAGTTGTGGGTGGTTGGTAACTTACAGAATTACTCTTTCATTAGGAGAAACCTATTAAGGCTTTTAACATTTCTGAAATTATGCTGAGTAGTCTTCCAGTGGCAGCATTTTTGCCATCTCTCTGGTGCTGTGAATAATTGGTGTTTTCCATCAGTGGTGCTGCCGTGGCTCACATGGATGAGACCTGGAAGCAGGCAACCTCAGGCTATACCTCTCCTGTCTTTCTTCAACAGCGCTTTCAGTCCTAAAGCCAAGCTCTACAGACTCTCTTAAATGCAGTGTGACTACCTTTTTCCTGTGCTACAGCCCTGCAGAGCAGTGATCTGTGTGACTATTGATTGTTCTAGCAGTGCTCAGAGATCACACTTCAAAATAAACTAATTCAAATTAGATATTGTAGCTGCATCCCTCCCTCACCCTGCTTTTTCTCAGTCTCACAAGTCTGGAGAAGTTGAGAATCTGTAGAAAATTCATTTTGCATTTGGGGTAAAAAAATAATGTTACCAGCCATCAGAAAGTAATAAGTACAGAAGATTGAGTTTTAAGGATTTTTTAATGCTAGATCACTGGAAAATATTTCTTAAAATACTTCTGAGAAGTCAAGAGTAACAGGTAAGGTATTTTTGAAGACTGAAACTATTTGCTTGCTTGTTTTTATGAGTTTATTGTCAATTCTGAACAGGGAGACTCATGGCGGTGGTGGGTTTTTTTGGGTTTTTTTTTAATGTTTTAAATGTCTATATTTTAAAATTCACCCAGTGGAAGTTTTGAGGATGGAGACGTGTGCAGGACTGTAAGCAAAGGTATTGAAAAATGATACCCATTACATTGAAATGTTTGGCATGCATCCATCATAGCATATGCTGCCTCCAACATTTCCAGTGTCTTAGTGCAGTCTTTCTCATTTGCTCACTATTCAGAAGCACACTTGTTTATCCTGATTAATTACTTTTTTTTTTTTTAACTATAGGGCATTTGCATGTTAAAGGAAGTCAAGAAAAAATGTCAAAGTCATTAAAAAACTACATAACGATTAAGGTAATTTCTTTGTTTTAATTGAAACAATTTTGTAGGTTTGTAATATGTAAATATTAATCACAGCCCTCTTTTGAGAAAGCTTTGGAGTGTGTGCTTGTGCTGCAGTGTTTCTCTAGTACTGATGTATCTGTTATTGTGGAACTGGAGGTAGGATACCTGCTCAGATTCATGGTTTGCTTATAACGATGGATCTTGCTGAGCTGAGAGTGTTTGTAGGAGCAGAGGTTGTGCCCAGTGCCAGAGTCCTGCACTGTAGACTTCTGGTTGGACTTGACAATCTCAGGGGTCTTTTCCAACCTGAATGATTCTGTTTTGTAATGATGGGTTCTCATTCTGTTCTGTAGTGATGAGTTCTCGTTATTCTTAATAATGCTTTGAAAAAGCTCGGACTTGGAAAAGAATGGATGTTTTTCCTAGTCATTCTTTAGGTGAAATGGGACATAGTGTCAGTGTTTTGTCAGGAAGCTACTGGGTATCCTGAACTACACTATTGCAGCAGTCTCTCCCATTACCCTTTATTTTTTGTAAGGTGACCTTGCTGATGCACAGAAGCTTTGCCTTTTGATACCCACGAGTCACATGACTATGTCATATTTCACTGTGTCCCCAGGTCTCTGGTGTGGCCCAGAGCAGGGTTTCTCTGCTAGTTGTGTTGGTACAGCTGTGCGTGGTGCTGAGGTGGCTCCCGTGGTGGCTGATGCTTACTGCTGGAATAGGCTGATCTCCTTCCTTTAGACAAAGCTTGGGAAGCTGCTTTGGCATATATGTTCCCCTTTGCCCTCTTGGAAAAATTAGTTAAAATCCCTTTAAAAAGACATTCAGTATGAGCTGCTTTATTCTTTAGTCTTCTGGTGTGTCTGGGTACAGTTAAGCCCTGTTTCCCTGGAGCTCACAATTTTCACAGAAATCTCATGAGTCTCAGCAGATGTTGTGGGCAGGGTGGAGAAATGACCACAAATGCAGTGCATGGAGTTAAAAGCAGCATATAAAAATGTTCCCCTCCATGTCCCCCATGATGGCACAGCTTGTGTTGAGGAAACAAATATTTCTGGCCTTTCTTTCCTGGTAGGTCTCTGCTTTTCATGTCTGCCCTTACACATGGCTAACAAGTATTAATCCTTTCTGAGAAGTGATTTTCAGTCCAGTGAAACATTTTTTTCCCTGTACAGCTGCCTTGCACCTTGAAAGTTAAGCCCTACATGGAGGGTTTTGTGCCTGTGCCGAAAGAGGGCAGGTCTGTCCAGGATCTTCCCTTGGTCCAGCCAGTTGCCACCTGCATGCCAGGCTGTTGCCTGGGCACAGCAGCCTTGCATCCTCTGCATCCAGCAGCCCTGTTTTCCCCCTTGTACCCTACCCCAGTTTTTTCTTTCCTTTTTTTTAATAGCTATTAATTCTGACCCCAAAAATCAAAGAGATTGTGATAACACAGGACCAAGCAACCTGCTTTCAAAGAGCTATGATTCTTCATCTGTTCTCTGTTTTAAAGGAAGTGCAGAGTTGTTTTTTTCTAGTTTGGATGGTCCTTTCCCAAATTTGAATTTATTTCCATACTGTACTCGTATTGTTCTACCTCTGTATATTAGTGTAAAGCTGCTGGACATATTGGGTACGCTCATTTATATCCAGTTTATTTTAAAAACCCACAACAAACAAACGAACACGCACCAAAACAATCAGTATCACTGTTTCTTGATTGTGATTGCCTCAATTATTTATATTTTCACTTGAGAGACAGCACATTGCTGATGCGTTTCCACTGTTCAGACTGGTTTAGTCTTGTAGCAGAAGCCTTATTTAAAAATGTGAGATTTAAGCAAATGACACTTTCCATATTTTCTCACTTGTACTGGCTTCTTATGATTTTTGGGGCACTTCAGTGATCCTTAGCAGTTTGCAAATTAAAAAAAACCCCAAAACTAGAAGTAAAATAGTCGTAGTCAATCTACCACAGTGTCCAGCCTTGCTGAGAGCAGGGTTGGAAGTGATTGAATGTTTTATTAGTGTACCTTCCAAACATTTAAATAGCTCATTATACTATTAATATAAATTAATTGTACTAGTAGTAATACTAATAGTTTACTGTTTACTGGAGTAAATTATTTGTAAAGCTAGATAAATATTAGAGTGGAGTTTATTAGGCTTCATAATTAACACAGATAACTCTTTTTATATTGCTAGGATATATCTTTGTTCACTCCCTGTATTTCTTCATATTCTAGTCCTGCAGAAAAAGCACACTTATTTTCTTTTTCAAGAAATCTTTTTTTTGTAAAGTTTGGAAAACTCAGGAGATTTCCTCTCTGTAAGATTGTATCCCAATCTTAGTCTGATAATTTCATTTTGTTTTTTTTTTTTGCAAAGGTCTTTCTACAGTGTATGTTTGATTGTATTTGCAAAGTAATTTTCTCTGTCTTAAATTGGACACTGTGTGTATATTTATACCTTGTATATATGTACGCACGTGTATCTTATATGGAATTGAATTTTATTTAGTTTAGGTTTTAAAGCAGTGTTAGAGTTTAAAGATTTTATGCCTGTCTTAAATTGCAAAGATGTGTCATTGTCATGTTAGTTTGAAAAGCAAGGGGGTGGAAGAGTTCCTGAAGAAATTGTTATCATGCTAAAGCTGTCTTTTTGTGCATGGAGTTTAGGATTTCCTGAAGAAATGTTCGTCAGATCAATTCAGAATGTTTTGTTTGCGTGGCAGATACAGCTCAGGTAAGGCGAAGCCCCTTCCCTGCTGAGCTGTGCGCGGCTTTCCGCACACCTTTCCCATCTGGCCGTGCCGAGGCGGAGCGAGCTCCCCCTGCGGGGCCCTGCGGTTCCCGGAATGCAGTGGGGGGAAAGGTTTTGGTGGTGCTCTGTGGGGCTGCTCTTTGGCTAACATTTAGAAAATTGGCTTTATTGAGCACAGTACATAACCATTCATTTAAATACCTTCTTGAGCTGCAGTTAGTTGTGACTTGTAGTTAATTGCACTTTTAATTAATTATTACCTCTGTCTCCAATTTGCATCTGTTGTAGTTACTTGTATTGCAGTCACAATCAGCTGCTTTTGGAGACTTATCTAGATGGAGCTGTGGCTTATATTCCTGTAGGGGATATGATGAGGGCTGGCTAATAGTTTTTTATCTCCCTGCTGTGTTACCATTTTTGTCCTGTGGAGTTCCTGAGTGTTCAGGCAGTTCTGTGGTGCAGTGCAGCTTGCTTAGACTGTGTTCATGATAACCTAATGAACACCTTAGCCTGGCAGATCATCTCTCTGCTGGTGGGGAGATTTTGTCAGCTTCCCTGTGTACCCCGTAGTGTTTCCAGCAGGTAGATGCTACTTTGAGCTGGAAGAGGTTT
The DNA here is from genome assembly GCA_013399945.1 of Ploceus nigricollis. Lineage (NCBI taxonomy): Eukaryota > Metazoa > Chordata > Aves > Passeriformes > Ploceidae > Ploceus > Ploceus nigricollis. The sequence continues at coordinate 401,250 of VXBC01004207.1, forward strand.
TCATGTGTTCCTACCACTTTATTGGGACCTGCCAAAAGCAGATGGTAGTTCCTTAACCACTGCTGGGTCACCTGGCTTGTTGGTTGTCCTGGCATGGCAAGGGAATGGTGGGGCATGGGGCAGCAGCTGCTGTGGTGTTCCAGTGGGCCTCTGTCTGCCTTGGATAAAACACCTGTAGCAGTGTGCCTGCAAGAGCTGGCATGGCCAAGGCGCTGGGGCATTGCTCGTGCCTGTCAGCGTGCAGTGTGCTGCCAGTCTTTATAGTTGTGCCGTCACTGGACTGAGAAGTCCTTCTGTTTATTCATACTGTTAAGTGCCTTGCAGGAGCCACCCATGTGATCTTCCTGGTGGATCCTCCCTCTCCTAGGACAGTTGAAGGCATCAGGCATTGAGTAGATCCTTGCAATGTTTCAAAGCATGGGATAGTAAAGAGAGAGGTGGTTATTAACTTCCCCACCACTGTCACAGAAAGAGTGGGGTGCATCCAGTTGGAAGGTCTGCTGCAGAACAGCATCCTGTTTGGGGCAGGCAGTGGATTAGTGGCATGCTTGGCTGTTTTGGGGTGATGCTGCAGGGCAGTGGCACACTTGGCTGATTGCTTCTTTTAGGAGATGAAATACCTTGTGTACTCTTAGGTGGCTCCCTGGCTGGGGCACTTGGGAGTTGTGAGCAAATGTGTGTTTAAAACAAAAGGAAAGACTAACACCTGCTACCACTATCATGTATATATGTTTGTCATGTAAGCAAGAACTAAATGTCTGGTAGTTCCTAACCTTGCCTCAGGACAAGGAATGGCACTGGAGCCCTGCAGTGGAGAGCTGCCTGCAGGCTTTCTTCACTCCCTGTCAGCTGGCTGCATTTGAACCTGTGTTTTTTGCATTACTTCTAGGATAAACACCCCCCTGAGGTAAAAAGAGTGCTGCCTGTGTGGATGTGGGTGGCTTTGATGAAAAGATATACTGGTGTCATATCAGAGTATAAGCCAGTTGGCAGGTAAGGGTTGCTCAGAAGTCTGCACTTTGTACCTCCACCTTAAAAGGCCATGTGCATTATTAGCTTCCCAATAAAGAGCCAGAATTGGTCTCTGCTGAGCCAGGTATTCACTGTGCTGCCTGTCAGCTTGTGTCCCTGCTGTCAGTATTCACTTTGGTCTAAACATAAGTTTACTGCACTCCTTCTCATCTTGCTGTCTGCTCATTTTTATTAGAAGTGAGATCCCAGTCACCTTCTTGTTTCTTAAAAGGTTTTTATAGCCTAGACCCATGGGTGATGGTTCCTGCCATTCCTACTTGCCAAAGAAAGCCTTTTGTAAAATCCAGGTTTGGGGTCAGCTGGTACCACAAACGTTGGATTGAATCAGTAAAAAAGATCTTTGTAGGCATGTGGATGAGGGCAGCTGTTGACAGTTGGGAATGGCTCATGCTTGATACTGTGGTTTCTTAGGCTTGGAATGAGCCTTTTTTTGTTGTCTGGGCTGCCCCCCTGTCTCTGTGTGTGCTAACAGGCACAAATAGAGATAAATGTGACTCCAGACTGGCCCAGCCTTGGAGGGGCAAGGGTTGAAAGGGATGTGTGCAGGGAGGTGCATGTGTTTCATGGGAGTGGAGACCATTCCTGTGATGACCATTGTCAGAGGGAGGATGAAGCTGCATGCCTTGCTTGTGGGGAAGAGGAGAAAAGTCAGAGAGAAGACTTTGATCATCCTTCCATAATGTATTTCTGCATGGGGTTCCTCTGCTTCATCGCCCTCTCTGCCTGCTTGGGATGGTGGAGCAGAGCTGCTCGGGATGCAGCTGAGCTCTGAGGGCAGTGGTGATTATCTGGGCTCTCGGTGGCAAAGGAGGGAAAGAGTGGGGAGCACAGTGAAGGTTTATAGGGCCAGGCTTGCCTGGGCTGTGTTGTGGGTTTGCAGTGCCTGCAGGCAGCGGTTTAGGAGTATGCCCTGAACTGGGGATGAAAAATGGCTTGAACCAAAGTAGGTTTCATCAGGATAAACTTTTGTCAAGTATTCCTTGCAGAATTCTTGTAACCAGGTTAATCAATTGAGTAATCCTAGTGTATATAAATAATCACTTTCAGTGTCTCAGTGTGTTATAGAGGTCTGTACATTGGTCTTTTTGAAAACTGTGTAAAGCTTGATTTAATGAGGCAGTAATGCAGATTTTTAATTACACACAAGTGAAAAATCTGACAAATACAGGTCCAGGCTTACACCTTTGTTACACTGGGGTAAATCCTGTGTAAAGTCTGTTTAAACAGTTAGGCTTCCTTGGGATTTATGCTAATGGAAATGAGATCAGGTCTCACATCTGGCTGCTTTTTCCCTCTTACATCTGTCCTCTTGGTAAAGCTGTCTGCTCTAAAGAGTCTGTCTAGGCAGCATTGGGTAATTCTGAAAAGCAGTTGGATGCACCACAGGCAGGACCAGAGGTGAGATTTCTGTGGAAGCTATGGGTGATGCTCAGTGCTGATGATATTAGGAATATGCTGGCAACTGTAGTTTGGATGTACTTTATTGCTGAGGTCAGGTACACAACAGTGAAGCAATACTGCACTGGCTATGGATGGCTCCGGTGTGATACTGAGGGAAGGAATGCATTCAAACTTAGGCCTGTCCTAGGTGGACACAACTTCCACTGAGGTCAGGTGAGCTCTCTCATGTGGGGTCCAAAAACTTCTCTACAGAAAATTGCACATTCCACTACAAATTAAAAAAAGCCTCTCACTGATAGCAATTCCCAGTAAAAGTGACAGTGAGTTAGTTTGGCACCTGCACTTTGCAGGGTGCAGGCAAGGTGAGAGAAGCCTGCTGAACTCCTGCCAGCAGGAGTGGACTCTGGAAGCTCCCAAAGTGGAATTGCCTTCCAAAGGTAGGGTCTTCCTGAATGCAGTGTAGATGTCTGTGTGCATGGATTCCTTATTAGTGGTAGGGCTAATGTTACTGTGGCTGTTGGAAGAGAAGCTCTGTAGGGTTCCTGTACAGCACATCTCATCATAAAGTGGAGCTCAGCTGTGGATGCAAGGAATCATTTACCTTGAGGTTTTATCTTTCTTTCCAGTGGCCATAATAAGAGGCTTTGATATGTGTGAGTGTGATGAATCCTACCCTAGACATGCCCTTATGAGTTTAAGCAATTTGTGCTTTCTCTAAAAATAGCTTCCTCAAAGTGGTGTGGTCAGTTTAGCTTTGGTGTTGTGAGGGAATTGTTCAGGAGCTAGACCACAAATTTTAGGTTCATCTAGATTTTAGATGTTGGTGAAGCAGCCCTTTAAACAGAGTCAGTGGTGAGGGTTAGGCTTCTTTGGACGTCTCCAACTACAGATTGTGTCTACCTAAATTAGAATAGGCACAAAATTAGAGGTACTTGTTGCCATCACTAGAACACTTAGAAGTATATTAAATCCTAATGCTTTGGTTTGATAACTTTTCAGAGAGATTCAATAATGGAAAAAAATTCAAGTTAAATAGTGATTGTTTCAGTAAACTTCCAGATTCAACTTTTTGAATCAGTTTGATAAGTGTTCCACTAGGTTATGCTTTGTCATATATAGTGATTGTCTTTTATATTGATTTAATCCACCTGGTGTTCATGAAGAATGGAGCTTTTAATTAAATATGTGATTAATTGTAAGAAGTTTGCTGTACAAATAATAACAAACTTCTCCTTTGTCTCCAAATACTGTTCCTGTGTATGACACACAACATTCTCTCCATCATAATGCTTTGATTTCTTTTTTCTTAGCAGTAGAATTTAGTGAGGAGAGCATGGAAGATGCAAAGAACCTTCTTCAGGCAATCTCCTCATTTATTAGAGATGCAAATGCTTATATAAAAGGACAGCTGGTGTGTGACCCTGTTAGAGAAGACATACTGTGGGAAAGGTAAGTGCACTTCCTGTATCTTAAAAGATTGTGGTTATGTGAGCAGTAGTTCGCTGACAGACTCAGAGGTTCTGTTTAAGAAGCAGGACAAGAAGGACTAAGCAGCAGTCCTCCCTCCAAGCCCAGAAACCAAGGGCAAGTTTTTTAAAAAATTCTCTTTCTAGCCAGGTGTTTTTGCTCTTAGTCTGCTATACTCAGTTCATTGTGTTTTTAAGATCTGTGTTACTTACCTGGTGTGCCTGTTCTAACACAGGCGTCTTTGCCCCTCATGAGCAATGTAGGAGGCAAAGCTGTGGCAGTTGTGAGGCTCCCCAGTTCATAAGTAGAGCTGGGCAGTAGTGACTGGAGAAGAAAGAGGATGACTGGAGAGTGACACACCTTGGGCATGTGAATTTGTAATCAAGCTGGCTGGCACTGTGCTGTGCAGCAGAGGAGAGAAGGGGCTACTGAGAGATTGGCCATGGGCAGGGATGTCACAGGGAAGGACGCAATTAAAATTGTTGTGACCCTGACAATGGTGAGGAGAATCCTTTGGAGTCCATTGCGAAAACAAGATTATCTTCAGGACTGAGGTGTGCTGTGTGTTGGGTGCAAAGATGAGAGCAGGAGCACGGAGTCAGGGTAGGAGGGGTGTTGAGTGCCATGAAGCAAGGTTAGTGCAGGCAGCTCTGGGCTGTAGAATCAGAGGGGAGACAGTCTGTGCTGTAGAGGTGAGAGGCAGCTTCCTTGTGGCTCAGGTACCTCACTGTTGGGGAAGCTCGTAGCTGCACTGACTGAGGGTTGCAAGGGACACTGGAGCACATTACAGGAAAGTGAGTTGCATTAGCTAGCTGTGGTATTTGGCAAAAGCAAATCCTTCAGCAGGAGGCTGCAGGAGATCTGTTGGGGCAAGATAAAACTGAGAGGCATGAGGAAGCTGAAATGGATAATCAGTAGGGGATGTGTGGGAGGGCACAACTTGTGTATTCCTAGGTGTAAAAACAACCAAAATGTAACAAAGCTCTTAATTAGTCGAGTGTTAGATACTCAGTGGAGAGGGGTAAGCTTGCAGGGAAAAGTGTTGGGAGGAATGAATTAGAACAGCAGCCATCCAGTATCTGAGGGCAGGTAGGCATTCCAGGCAAAAAAATACGGAAACAGGCAAAATAAGGCTCAGGAGAGCCCCAGAGGTGTTAGGACAGCTTGAGGTTCCCCTGTTTCTTGCACTTTTTTGGGAAGTGGCATCCTTGCGCCAGCGCTGTCAAGCTCTGGTTCCCCTGGCTGTGTATAGGAGCGCGCTGCCAGCAGCTGTTTGTAGCTCCCCATTTATCCCTGCTGCTCTCCTCATCTCCCTCTCCAAGTGGCTGCAGCTGGTGGTGCTGGTTCTGTGGTGATCAGTGCTGGTTGCCCACTGGCTTTTGGCACTGTTACACAAATGGTCCCACTGGACCTTTCCGTCTGGGCCATGGTGAGTGGAATCCCTTGGGATTGGGATTGGGCTCTCCTGGGAAATGAGGAGGCAGTGCTTGGTTCTGAGTCGGATCCCGACAACGGGATTCTTGTCCAACACCCGGACAGCTTTCTTGCCAGGCACTGGAGAGCTGCCTGTGATGTGCCTTTGGAAGAGAAACATGCTGTTAGCATGATTAACAGGCTGCTGGAAAAAAAAACAGAACTCAGTGAGATCTTTGATATGCTTAATATCAGTCTCATTTTCCATCTGTTTTTAAATGAATTAAGGCAAACTTTGCTGTGTTGTTGTTGGCCCCTCTGATTAGCCATGTATATTTATTGAATGGATGTAACACTTAGGATTTTGACATGCATCAAATTTTTCCCTTCACAACAGAAAGATGTATTCTCCCTGATGAGTGCAGCACTGCCCATCACAGGACAGCTGGGAAGGAGATGGCAGTGTCCTTTCAATGACTCCCTCTGGCTGAATGGCTGATGAATTCAGCATACTGCTGGCATCTTGTCTTATCTTAAATGTTACCTTTTCTTCTTGAAGGCTAGCCAACACAAAAGTAACCGTGAAGGCTGCATTTGCAGATGACTTTGACACCTCCAGGGCTGTTGCAGCAATTATGGACCTCATTCACCATGGCAACAGACAGCTTAAGGCTGTTACTAAGGTAACCCATTAGGATACAGAGATCAGAAAATGACAGCTGTCCACTGTCCTACTGCTTAATGCAGACAGATTAGTTTATTGTTCACATAAGAAACCAGCAGAAACAAAGCTCCATAAATTTTTGACCTTAATGGAGCCCATTTGTCCTGACCCTATCACAGGAATTGTGCATGGCTATTGTTTTGTGCTCTGTTGTGTCCAGAGGATGTTTCTTTCCTGCTGCCCTATATTATTTATACCTAGGGCTTTTGAAAGGCCTGAAGCTCTTGTGACATGCTGCTAATTTCAGCCCTGATTCTGTGTTCTTACCCTGCTTCTTTGCTTAATATCCATGCACAGAAATTAGGCTAAACTGGGAAGTGGTGGGGGGTGGTTGCTGCAGGGGCTTTGGCCGGCAAGCCCCAGGTGCACTGGACAGTCTTGGTGGCGAGTTCAGTGTTGGGGACTGAGTGGTTTCTGCTGTCAGCAGACTGTAACTGGCATCAGCATGAGTCTGTCTTCAGATAGCTTTTGGCAAATTAAGACCCTGTTAACATCTCTCATGCTGACACAAAGAGTCTGGTTAAGGAGAAGACTTAAGAAATAAACACTATCTGAAGCACTTCTGGGTTTTCCATTTACCAACAGCTCCCTTTGTCACTCAAGGCGATCACCTCACCTTTGTTGCTGTGTTCCTTGAGTATTGGTGTCATCATGTTCACTATGTTTGTGTAGTAAAAGAAATGTTGTGTACATGGTAATAACTGGTTTTAAGAGAGAATTAGCCTGTTGGTTTAGAAATCCTGCCTCACTCTGGTCCTATTTTGGCATTGGCTTTCAATTTTGTCCTTAGCCTTATCTTTACAAATGATCTTTACAATCTGAGCGAATCCCTGACCTGAAACACTTTTCAGCAGGGATCTGTAATGGCATTGCCACTCCTAGATACAACCACCCCCATTTTGTCAGTCACTGCTTGTTCCTCCTGAATTCCTCCTGTCAGTTGTTTTGTTGAGAATGGGATGGGATATTTGTGGGGCAGCTGACTCAGATTTCTGGTTGAGGTGGTGGAGCTTTTCTGGGTACAGCCCAGCTGTGTGGAGTGTTCCCTCTTTATTACAAGTGTAGTTTTTCTCCTTAAGAAGTGTGAGTAAATCCACATAACTACTTATTCCTCTCTTTAGCCTTCCTGCTAAGCATTTCTCACCTTAGATGGCACACTCCTAATTCCTTTCTCTCACTGGCTTGCTCCAGCTCCTCCCAGTTCAGATCTTCCTATACATTTTAGACTATAGCTTATCTCAGGCCCTAGTGAAGATGTCAGATAAAATCCAGTACCAGCTGCTGATTTGCTTGTGCATGTCATCACTCTTATTTTTTAGGCAAGGGTTAGTCCCTTAAATTGCTCCTCAGTCTGTCATTTAATCCTTATTTTATTGCTGCTGCTGCTGATTGCTGGTGCTGCTAGGGCATGACAAAATGCCATACACTATCTCAAAGTGGTCTCCACATGGATCAAATCAGTAAGATACTCAAAAGAATTTGTTTTTAATCTTTTATATTATAGGTGCCCATGAATGTGGGATTTAGTTCTTTTTATTTTGTTTCCATACACACAGCCCTTTCATGCCCAGAAGTGCTATTTTTAGTTCTAATTTACTGCACACATGTAGTGTGTGGTAGCTTCTCACATCTCTTCTTGCTGCGCATGCTGGTGATAAGCTCTTCCCTTCTCTTGTTTACTTAAATCCCTTCCCTTTGTGCTGTGAGATGCTTTTGTATCTCTGTAAGATTGCTTGTCTGGGCAGGTGTTCCTGATGGAGGTAGATCTTTATAATTAGTAGTAGTTTTCCCTTGTGGACTAGGCTGCAAAGAGATGCTGGGTTCTGTAATATGTATTGACTGGACAATCTCTTTTGAGTGTTTTCTAAACAGGATGCTGGATCTCCTAGAAGCTCTGTTGTGTATGGAAGCATTATTTCCTATATTGAAGGCTTTTTCAATGCCCTTGGGATGTCCTTTGGAGAAAGACAGGTAATGAAATATCTCTTCTATGTGTTCAAGGACATGGCAGCAGCCCCAGTGTTATGTTTCATAGAGTGCTTTCTGAAAGCATCAGATGTAACAAAGTTATTTATGGTTTTAGTAAACCTTTCTGCACTGCTTGCAGTTTCTCCTGTGATGTTTTAGGAGAGTGTATGAGCAGGTGGAACAAAGTGTGGGCTTTTTAGTTCTTGGAGGTACTCCCATGTGACTTCTGCACCAATTTTGCTGTGGAAATGAAAGACTGAGGAATGAAACAAGAAGAATTGTCCTATTATGTGTCTGGCTTTCCCCAGCTTTTCCTCTTCTTCCTGATGGTTGCATCCAGGCTGGCTTTGATAGCTGTGTGAATATTTGCAGTTGTGAGGGGCCCCACTCTGCAGAAATCCAGGGGAAGGGGCTGCTCTGCCTTGAGCCATGGGGGGTATATGGAGAGGGGAGGACAATGAGCTTACATAACTAGTTCTTGGAAAGATAGGAATGGGGAGAGAAAAAAAAGGAGAGAAAAGCTCAAAGCAAAGTACTGAACAGGAAAGAGAGTCATCAATATGAAGGTGATATCCCAATGTATGGAAGCATTTAAAATGACACAAGGTGTTGGAGAATATCAGGCTGTTCTTTGCTCCTCTCCTGCTCAAGTATGGAGCTGAATGCAAACTAGTGGAAAACTTTCTGTAGAGAAACTGTTCTGCAAAACAGAACAGTTATTTTGGGGAGGGGGAGAAGAGAGTAAGAAAATGTAACATTTTCATCCTTTGAAAATCAGGCAGTATAGTGGTAAATGCATTTATTTAGTTTGCCTTCATGGATTTTCTCACAAACTTCCTTTCAAAACAGTCTCTGGATGTGATTTGGCTGTGTGTTACTCCTCACAGCCTGTAGTTTGCATGTTAATTTTTAGTGGCCTACTAAACACTTACATTTTTTTGTTAGCTGGATGGCAAAGTCATTCTTCCAGATTCTAGGCTGTCTGTATGCAGGTGTCTGCTGCACCTATATTTTTGCTGAAACAAGTATCTGAATGCTTTTCTTTGTTTTTGGCTGTGCTAGTCCCTTTCTCTGTGTGGCAGGAGGATCAGCAGAAGATGCTGGTCTGAGATAAGCAGGACGAAAGGAGCAGCTCATCAGACTCTTCTCTGTTCCTCTGCTCTTTCAGCTTCCAGTAAACTAATCTGTCAAAATCTTCATCAGAAAGGTCCATGGGCTACCACAATTTAGTAAATGAAATGGTGTAGGGATTGTTCCCCGACTGCGAGACCAGCCAGAACAGCTCAGCATCTCTTGCCTCTTAGCCAGGTAGCCCCAGGCATGCAGCTTGCCAGGAGCAGTCCCTGACCACAGTGGGTCCTGGCATGTGTGAGAGAGGGCTGCCTGGCCTGGACACTGCTGTGCTAACAGTGCAGAGGATACAGGCAGTGGTGTTTGGGCCCCCTCATTTGGATGTTTGCATGTAGCCTGTGGTCTGTCTTCCTCCTGGGCTGGGATTCATCTCAGCTAATCAGCCTAATGTAGCTGCCTGGTCTTCTGAGGTAATCAGTGGGGATGCTAAGGAATGTCTCATCTCAGTCTAGTGGATGTATTACAATAAGAGAGCCTGTCTCTCTCTCTGCACTGGCAAGAGAAGATCTTATCCATAGGGAAGTAAGATGAATCCATCTGGAAAGGTGATGAGTGAAAACCATTGTGCCTGTTTTAGAGCTGGGAAGCTTTTGCTCTCCCAAAGAGTGCAGAGTGTTGAGTGTATTGCAGGTGCATCTGTGGAGTAAGCAAAGGCCAGAAATTTGAGATCAGTCCTGAGAGGCTGTTTTATGTGGCAGACTGGTTCATCTCCTAAAGCTGCTCCTCCTTTTGAAGGCTCTCACTCCAGTGGGTGCCTGGTTTGAACTCTTTCAGTGGTGTTTGTAGAGGCATGTTTCTTGCTCCCATCATCATGGCTTTCCCTTCTGTATTTAAGTATTTATCCTGTCACAGGTTACTATGGAGCATTTCTGGCACTTATATTTATTACCTTTTTCAATCTCATAAACTTTTTCTTTAGTATGGTCACATGTTTTGAAAGCTTGGGGAATTGACTGCATTTCACACTCTTATCTTCGATAGCTTCCTCCTCACCTCCTCCTCCTCCTCCTCTTTTTTGTCTGTGACCTCTGAAACTGTGCTCCCTTTCATTTCTATCCTGCTGTTTGGTGACTAAACCCAGTCCCTTCTGGCTTTAATTACTCAGCTGCCCTTCTGCTCCCAGATGATGTTGCTGCCAGAAGCTTTGCCCATGGCCTTGGTGCACTTTGTGCTCCCGCGCTCGTGTCCTAGTGATAAAACACCATGGTGGGGTTCTCTTGTTCATTGGAGGTTTTTCCTTTTCCTCCCCCTTGGGAGTTTGCCTCTAATGAAAAACAGGGATGGTGTCTCTGCCAGGAGCGAGACCAGGAGCCTGGCTGTGCCAGTGCTGAGGAGTGGCCTTCCTCTTCAGCTGACTCCCAAGCTCCTGTCCTGGCAGCTGCTGGAGCAGGACTCTGTAGGAGGAGTGAGTCTGTTCCTTTCCTGAGGCATTGGCCAGCAAGACTCCTGCCAAGCCAGAGGAGGCCAAGGAAGCTTGGAAGTGGCTGAGGGGAGGAAGGGGCTCGGCTGCAGCCAGGAAATATCCACGCCCTGTGTGCAGTAGCTGCTGCTTCCGTCAGGCTTTTTTGAGTGGCTGAAACTTTGGGTAAGGTGGATCAGATGAAAGTTCTGTGGATTTGGGAAGGGTTTCTGTAGATGAAAGGAGAAAAGATAGGATGGACTGGAGACTTAAGTCAAAATACTTACTTTTTCCTGGTTTGTGTTTCCTGAAGGAGGTCTGGAGCTCAAAGACAGAGTAAGGGGCTGATGTATTCTCTGTCTTTGGACTTTTACAGCCAAGGAGCTGTCTGAGCTGGTGGCTAGGCTTCCCTTGCTGTGTTGAATTCCTGTTGCCAGGCCTTCCTTACATTAACTTGTCAGATCCCTTCTTAAGCTACGCACACTTTTGGCATCTCCAAGGTTACCTGTGGTGATGAGTTCCCCACTTGGGTTATGCAGTGTGTTGTGTTCATGTGAGAGCACTCTGCTCCAAGGTAAATGCTTTCTTGTGCAGGAATATGCTGAATTGTTTCCAAGTGTGACTCCACCATAACTTTTTGTCCAGCATTAGTGAGATGGTGACATTTTAATCCTACAGAATCCTATGGAAGATGCATGACCAAGAGAGGTGATAAAGCCTCACATTGCTAGGGAGATGGGGTTGATTTTTTTAATATCAGATGTTTGTAAAGCAGTCTGTTTGATTTCTAGGTGGCTGTGGGAGGAGACAAGTCTGCAGTGCTCTCCAATGTCATCGAAGAGCTGGTGAGGTTCCGCTCGAAGGTCCGGCATTACGCGCTGGCTCTGCCGGAAACAGCAGACGCTGCGCCAGTGGAGGGTGCGGCGGGAGCTGAGGAACCCAAACAGGAGCAGAAGGAAAAGAGGAAGCAGTTAATGCGGGAGAGAAAGCCCCTCTTGGAGGCTTGTGACAGTCTGCGTGGAGACCTTGCTGCCTTTGGAATCCACATAAAGGTAGAAGACAGTAACCCTCTTTGTGAAACTCACAGTCACTTTTTAAGACAACGCATATTTTTGTCCTTCATTCCCCTTCAGCAGCTTGTGGCGTGGTGCCCTGCACCCTGTGTGCCTGCAGTAGCAGGAGCTGGAAGTCAAGCCCTTGTCTGGCTATATTGCTGCCTCCTCTTCTGCTCCCCTCAGCCTTGTGTCTCCATGAAAGCCACTGAAAATCTCATAATATTCAGAAGTCCCTAAGTTGCCCAAGTTCAATCGAGAAGGAATGGTGTGAGTAATGTATGCAGCTTTAAAAAAGATTGCAAAGGAACTGGAAAGTAAACTGAGATGACTTGTGAAAATAAAGCCTTCCTTCTACCTACCCCACACTCCCCACCAAAAATAAGTCTTTATGAGAAAGCCTCTTCCATCTTCAGCAGCTTCATTCCCAATTGTTCCTGAGCCATGGGGACTTTGCCCAATTCCTGTACCACTCCTCTCTCTGTCCTGCTTTCTACTTTTAGCCTACACCTAATGCCAGTGTTCTTTTCCATTACCTCAGTGGCATCTCTGGCTCGAGAGAAGACCCTCTATGGCATTACTGCCTTCTCCTGGTTCCAAGGACCTGCATTACTTCTTTAAAGTGCTGCTTCTTCCAGTTCCTCTTGGTCATTGCCCTCCTTGCCTCTGTTAGGCGAGAGTCAGTGTTGCTCCTTGAATGCAGAATAATCCTCCACATTCTCTCCCTCCAGCCAGTTTATACTGTTCATTTTTCCTTTCCTTGGGAACTGATCCTGGCAAGTCTGGTTCCATCATTTTACCAGTGGGAGGATGGAAAGCGTGACGACATCAGGGAGTGACAGCACACATCCGCTCCAGCTGCCGAGCGTGAGGGCTGTCACTTGTCACCGCTTCTGTTAGCGTGGAGCGTACTTGGCTCTCTCCTCTCCTGGACAACAGCGAGCGTGCCAGCAAAAACCGGGGTGAGGGCCAGAGCGTGGTGGTGAGCTGCAGCTGTGAAAGGAAGGGGAAGCTGGAACATCTGCTTCCTTTAACTTCTTTGTAAATCCCCACTACACTCACCTGTCAAGCAAGTTTGCAAATCCAAACAATGCACTGAGATAAAGTCTTAGAGAAGCAGCCTGCCTTTTCATCTATTGGAAAAATGCTGCAGCTCCACCTCCATCCTTTCGCAGATCTGTTTTGGTTTGTTTTTAAGGGGATTTACATTTGAAAACCCCACAAATTAATCTGAGCCAGGATTCAAACCATTCCATTTATTTAAAAAAAATTGTAATAACCTGAAGCTCATCATGATCTGCTCCAGACTGGATTGCTCCAGAAGACAAAGCACAAATGGACTTAGGAACACACACAGAGCAAGCATCTGAAGCTGAACTCCTGCTTTTTTTGTTGATACTGTGGAAGTATCCGAAGGTGTGAAATTAGCTTACACCTTGCTTTTGCAGATCCCAAACAGTCCTGCAAACTGAGTGATGCAGCTCTGCAATTCCTCACACAGGCTCACCAAAGCATGTGTCCAACAAGACACAGGCTACACAAAGCAGGGCTCTCCCCACCCTCTTGCTCATCATGAGTCTGCCTGGCTGGGTCAGCTGATGCCAGAAATGCCTTGGTAAAACAGCACCTAACAGGGGTCCTGCTTGCCTAAGAAGTGCTTGAGGAGGTTATGTGAATTTCTTATTTCTGCCCAGCCCCTCATTTCCACAAAACGTTTGAGCCTCCCACTGTGCATGCATTAATGCCAACACGCTGCCCTCTGTCACGTGAGGCTCAAGCAAGCCAGCAACTTTTGAAGTCCATGTGCAGGTGGAAAAGCAGCAGAACGGATGAAAGCAGACAAGCCTCAGCTCCATCCAGTGCAGACTGGGAACCCCCCTGGTTTAAGGCAGGGCAGGGAAGGGGTGGCTCAAACAGAAGCTTAATTTTCTTAAAAATCAGCTTTGTAGAAAGGGTGGTTTCTCCTTCAGGTTCTAGCTTGTTCCCTACTCTGGTTTCTTCTGTCAGGTTGCACATTGCAAAGGATGTTGGCTGAAGTTTACATATCTTGCAACAAACTGATTTTAAAAAATCCACGTGTCTTTTCTTGTCATTGTGGCATGCTTGGAGGCTATGCTTCCAAGTGAAATGTAGTAATTGGGTATTTAGGCATCAAACAGTTTTCATTTTCATGTAAAAAAAGAGTCAACAATTCCAGCTGCTCTCATGAGTCAGCACTCATGGAACGTTGTCATGTGTCAGTGTTCAGATTAACTTTTATTTTCAACCATTGCAATCAAACAGCTGGTTCTAAATAGAATGTTCAATTTAGCTGTAATATTGCCTTTCAAAAATATGACAGTATTACATTACAGATGCTAAAATCAACAGGCTTCTGTTCTGAGTTCTGATCAAACATGTTCAGCAATATATTCGTATGTATTGAGATTTCTTTCAGGAACATGAGCCATTGAGACTTAATACAATTGCATGAGTTGAGTGTAGCTACTCCTGTGAGAGGCTGCACCCCACTGCAGCATTCCACACTGAAGAGGTGACATTTCTACTCTGTATTTCTTCCCTCCGAGCTAGGAAAAATTGTCTAGTTTTGTTTTATAACTCTGAGCATTATTAGTAGCAGTGGCATTCTTGTGAGATTGTATAGCCACCTCTTTTGCTCAATTGGATGAATAGCTTTGCTGAGTGAATCTTGGTTAAAAAACCTGTGATCTAGTTGGTCAGGACTGACCTGCTTACTTTCTCTTACAGGACAGAGCTGCTGTTTCAACCTGGGAAATTGTAGAAGGAGGGCAGACAGAGAAGCAGACTGAGAAAAAAAGCTGATCCTTCGTCCTTGGACTTGTTTTTTATTTCAGCAACTTCAGCAACTGTTGTAAATACTAATTCTTTCAAAATAAAATCTGTTGAACAGAATGGCTAAAAACGATAGCATGTAATTTGAGCAAAACTGTTGGCACTAGTACTTGGTAAATAAATACAGGCCTTGCAGCACAGGTGGTGGAAGCCTCCAGAATGCAAGGCAGCACAGAAGCAGCTGCACTGATTTAACACCATGAGGCATGGGTCTGTTCTGCTGCAGGAACTGCCCCAGCCCAAAAGCTCTGTCATCTGCCCTCACCCCGTGTTGCTGACCTGACACAGAGTTTAAACATAGTGAAGGCAGAGGCAAGAACTTAGGCCTGTCTTTAAGGTGAAAACAGTTTTATGCCCTGTTGGTCTGACAGTTCTGTTCCTCTCAGACATAGGAATGGGGGATACTTTTAACCTTGAAGTGTTTCCTTATTGCAGTGGTGCTGCTTTGATCCTGTGAAACCTTTACTTGTAATCTGATGGTATACAGTTACCTGTAAGGCTCAGTACTTTTGTTTGCTTTTGCAAAGAATACAAGGAGATTTCTCTAGCACGGGGAGTGTAGCACGCTCAGGATCTGTCCAGAATTGGGAAGATAAAATTAGGATGTACATATAGTAAGTATGTTTAGATTTAACCTGTTCAGTTACTGTTTTGCTGGCCATGGCTGCTGTGGCTGTGGGCAGAGCCTCTTTTACACATGAGGTGACCTGTGTTCTAGTGCCTGTGTTGATACAGGGCTGGTACTTACCTGGTACCCGCACTTTCTTTAAATTGATTTACAAAAACATAAGAACCAAGAACATGGGTGCATCTACAAGGCACTTGTGTGTTTTCAAAGTGTCTGTTCAAAAGGATAAAGGCTTGCTTTTATACTGTTGAGAATAAAATGTGTAGCTCTTCTTCTGCTCCCTTTCTCCATTATCTGTACGTTCAGAGAAGAGTGGGGTGTCTCTTCATTCAGCACTGGGGCACAGGTGCTTATTTGACACAGCTGGTATTGTACATTTGCTCGTGGCATTGTTCTAGCAAAACAGAGTGAATGGTGAGCAGCAGCTCAGCTGCTGTGTGAAATGGGATCAGCACAAACCAAACAAAGTCCAGTCAATTTACTATTATTTTTATTTCCTACCAAAAGAAACTGCTACATTTCCAGCATGTTTAAAATTGTAACAATTTGTATACATTAGTGAATAACAGAGTTACAAATTCTGTGTCGCTTTAAAACCAACAGGGCAAGTTGAAATTTGTACTGAGCTCTGTTAATTGATTGACTTTGCCTACACATCATTTAGATTATAATATCATTAATGTTCTAATTACAAGAAAAAATCACTTATTTTAAAGGCAGTAGCTGTTTTAAAATCAGTTTTAACTTTCTGATTTCATTTAAAAGTAGTCAGGTTTCTCAAATACATTTAAGGGGGGGGAAATAATAGCTTAAGTTTCCCCAAATTTGCAGACAGTTTACAAAACTGCTTAAATTAAACACAAAAACCTCATTTCTTAAGAGTAGTCTGGGTATTTAGGCATCAACCCTAATAGAGCCCTCATAGAGCAACACAAGCAAACATTTAAAAACCTATTTTAAAAATAGGTAACTGGTTTAAAAAGAAAAAGAAAAATGCATCAGGGTGAGGTAGTAGTCACAGTGCATCCATAAATACCAACTCTAAGGGCTGAAGAGAAATACTTGGAGTAGCCTTTCTGATTCCAGGTGCTTTCTGCAGGCACCTGGAAGGAATGAGAACAGTCTGACTGGTCTGTGAGACATCACATCCCAGCTGCGAGCACCACAGGGGTGGCTGTGCTGAACAGGTAACATCTACTGCAGCAACCAGATGCGTTACGTGCTTGTTCTGGCACTTCAATGAGCAGCAACACTTGGAGCTGGATTGGAGGGTCAAGGGCAGCACCCATTTAAATTTACTTTGCATGAATTTGCCTCCCTCTCCAGTCAGGTTCAATCTCTACAAGCTTAGACTAAATCTCCAAAAATTTAAGGAATGGTCCTGTGCAAAATCCCACGGAAGTTCTGCTTTACACCTAATGCTTGCCTGCTCTGCCAGTGCACCAGATCAGTGTGGCCCTGACAGTGTCTGTCTGTCCTGCAAAGATCTAGTAAAAGCCTCCATGCTTTTTGCTCTAAAAACTCCTACTTTTTGCAGTACTAAGGACTGCACCTGAAGCTCAAACACCGACCACCCTATTTCTGTTCCTGCCTTTGACTTGCAGCTCATGCTGCCTGCACTCTGCTGTGAAGATACAGGTATGAGCCGTGGGCTGCCTTTTGTTCCTTCAGCTTGTATTCCCGCTGGCTCATCGCTGTCCACCTACAGATGTGTGTGCTGGGCTGCTCTGAGCTCTAACCCAGCAGGCAACTGGAGTTTTAGAAGCACTTCACTCTTCAATGATCACTGAAAGATGAACCAGTTCTGCTGGGTATCACCGAGTTTCTTGCCCCACCTAGTACCTCTCCAAATGACAATTTCACAAGGTCATTGTATTGAGTCAAGACCAGAAAAAGAAACAGAAATTTATTTCTTTTCCAGGTATGCCTAATTATTGTTTAATGAATTTTACTGCCAAGATACCTATAGTATATCTTTATTCTGCTAAGGGGGAACCTTTTAAATAAAAATAACAAGACATTGCAGGAAGGGATGCCTTGTCTAAATGAATGCTGCCTCTAGGACTGGGAATGGGAAAAGGCAACTAATTACATTCAAAATCTACAGCAACTCTCATGCATTCCCTTTCCAAAGAGGCTTACTTTTTGCTTGTTACTCTACTAGCATGGCAAAAAATGAAGTGCAATAGCTAATTCTAGACAGAGGGTCTAAGAATGACAAGTGAGAACCTTGGTGAAATCCAAGAAATTCAGTTGAGCTGGTGGAAGAATTTTATCTAAATATCAAGTGCATTTTTTTTTGCTGTTCACACTTTAGTTATTGCTCAATAACTATCAAAAAGAACAGAGGAATACTTTCAGTTTAGTTTTATTATATTATAACAGATCTGCAACTACAGCTTATTTCAGCCGAAACATTTCTGTATTCCAAACTCTTAAAAAATATCTACATTAATCATATTTTTCTATTCTTAAAAATAAAAAAATCTACCTAACATACCAATGCTGCTACAGCACTTGAAAGGGTGCATTATGTAAATCCTACGGTACATGTAATTACTCTTGCAGTCATTGTTCTTTTCTTCTCTGCTGCTTTGGCTTCAGGTTTCAAAAAGTTTGTTAAAAGCTGTTCCAACTTCTGAAACCATGTCAGAGGCTGTCATTGAACGTCCGAATTTCTGAAAGGCTTGGTGGTTAGACTGCCTCGTGAGAGAGCAAGCTCCAAATGCAGCCACTAGAAAGGGATTTTGACTGAAAGGAAAAGACCAAAAAACAACATTATAAAGAGAATTCGAACACTTCTGTGCAATCTCTAAGGTGGTGGACATCATCTTTATACCCATAAATGTTAGCATTGCCAGGAAGGCCTCTTAAGCAAACATGTTCTCAGACTCTTGCACTGCAGAGCATCTTTGTCTGAATTTTTTATATCAAGTACTTCCCTACCCATGGCACAGCATGTGACCGAGGAGAAACACCACCAGGGCCAAAGCACCCAAAAGGCCAACAGGCTTAAAAAGTGGGCAAGGTGTTCCATGTCTAGTTTTACTGATGTGAAGCTTCATGCTTTCCTTCAGAGGAAGACAGAAGGCTCACCTGACAGCCTTTAAACCCCCTTTCCTCTCCATTCGCTGGGCAACTCCATTTAGTTTTTGTCTTGCAGGGGTCGGGGAAGGTCATGGGGATGCACACAAGAGATGATTTTCAGCAGGGCCATAGAGACTGCTCCAGGGCCTTCATTAGATCAGCTGAAGGGGGTACAGTGGCAAGTGAAGACCACAACAGAAGCTAAAGCACTGCTGTAATGCCTCCTACACACTTATGAACTGCCCAAGAGTGTGTACCCAGACCCAGATCTGTAATGCTGAACCTCCCCTAAGGAAGCCAGCACAGTCCAGAGCCACCTCCACCACAGCATCTTTTCATAGGCTGGGCCATGGGAGTCACTTCTGCTGCCTTGAAACAAAACAACTGCAGAATACTTCAGCAGCCAGTGCTGCACTTCAGGTCTGGCAGACAAAAACCTCACAAAGCTCAGCCTCAGCTGAGCATTGCTGCCTGGAACACACTAAAGACCTCCTGACTCCTCTGTCAAGTGAGAATTTTGTGAAGGATCCCAATGTAATACACAGAAAAAGCAGGACATGACTTTACAATTAGGTGTCACCTAAGCAAAATTTCCATGTAGTCATCAAGGTGCAAGAGTATTTAAGTGACCTTGAGAGTTAATCCTGGATGCCCAAATACTGCTCTGAAACAAGAGCTGTGTACAGGCTCCTGGACTTAAAGCAGCTAAAGCACCATACTCCAAACACATCAACATCCTCTCTACCTACTGTACCACTAGCACCCCTGAAAGCCAGTGCAATCTCAGTGTTTGAAAACCTCTCTGTACAGACCCATTTTGAAATGCCAGAGCCAGGCACAAGCTGGAAGGACTGGCTGGACTGCCTGCAGTGCAGTCTCCAAGCAGATGCCCTGACTCACTGAACCCAAAAAGCTCCTCCTTTCCTGCAACACATGAGGTAGGCAGGATTGGTACAGCAGGTATCTGTGAAGGGTCACCTTAACACCACTGCAGGAGACACAATGCATTGCTGATGCCAATTATACTTTTCCTTCATCTATAAAATAAAGGAGTTTCTGAGCAAGCTGTTTAGAAAAGCCACAGGAGCTCAAGTCAGGAGAGCCTGGAAAACACATGCTGTGTTTGCTAATCTCTCCAACAATTTAATACTGCTGTGCTGTAGTCCATGCAAAAATGAAGTCACTCTTTTAACGACTTAAAACAGAATTCCTCCTTTAGTGGCAGCTGCAAATTCAGATACCCGAAATGACAAAGGAAACCAAGATTCTGTATGTTAGATTTCAGAATTTTGAAGCCTGAGGCACCTTGTGCCCTTGTGGTAACACAAATAGAGCCTGGATAAATCCCAGGGACATCTGATACTGGGCACATGCAGCATCCCAAAGACTACAGGTCTCCACTCCTAAAGCTTCCACAGCTCCTGACTTACTGAGAAGAGGGACTGTAACTCCCTGACTGCTTATGTTCCTTTCAACTTTATTTGAAGCTGCTGCTTTCACAGAAAGACTCTATGACTATCTGAACCAGCTAGTTCGGCAGGAACTGATGTAATTTAACTAAAAAGCCAAAAGCCATCTGCCTGGCTGCTTTACGTACAACCAAAGTGGACTGCCATTTGGCCTTACAAGAATTACTCTCTTTGAAATTGTATTTTATTTGCAAGTTTCAACACACTTGCCCCACTGGATTACTTAGCCACAATGCAGGAGGATTCACCAAAACAGAAAAAACAAAGCCAGACAACATGTCTTTTGAATTACAGAGATGTTATGCCAATGACTACCACATATTTATCCTTTCTACTTTCTGCCTACATTAAATTGTTCATCATGTACCTCATACATAAATGTCCTTATGAACAGATCCAGAGGCTCTTCTTCTGCCCCAGATTTGGGAGATGTTAGATTACTGAAGGGCTTGTCTTACTAAAATTATTACTGTTGTGTAGACTGTTCTAGAACACCCTTATACTTTTTTAAAGTACCGGATAGATACTTTCTTACCAAAATTTCCAGTTTCCCTAGGAAATTTATATAATAGCAGGTCTACGACAGTTGCCATAGGTGAACACAGACTCACAGCAATTAAGTTAATAATTAACATTCATACCCATTTGTTTTTTCAGCTCCAGCAACAAATGCCCAGTGTGCCAAGACTCCAAGAGAACCAGAAAGGAGGTCCCCCTGTCCACCACATCTCCGGCTGCTTCCTTCGTGACTGCACACAAGTACTGTGAACAGACAAACCAAAACCAGAGTCATGTGCTTTTATCCCTCTGTTTACAGTGACAGCACTGCAGCTGCAAGGGTTACCCTCTGAGGCACACAGCAACTAACAGGTGAGAGACTTAACACAGGCAGCAGAATACGCTGAAATACACTGTTCTTAAAAAAAATGCATTAACATTTTAAAAAATACTTTTCTCATTACCTTTTAATCCTTTGCACATAACATTACACAATGTGCACACTTTTCCCACTTCACTCAGCCTGCACAGGTGAGTTTAGTTATTCATGTGGCATCATGAGCCATCACCCCAAACTGGACCAGGTCCTTCCATAAAGCCAATGCACAAACATAACTCTTCAGGGTCTCTGACCTTCAGAGTTTGCCAACGTAAACCAACTTGTTTACAAAAAGCAAATGCAAAATAGAACTAAAATCTCAAATGTTCTACCATATCCATCACGAAAATATTTTATTTAAACAGCCTTTTCCTTAGGCTTTGTAAAAAGCACATGCAAGACAGATTTATTTTTTCTGCCAATCGACAGTGTCCTCACCATCCGTGTATGTTTCTGTCAGCAGTGTCACTGTGGATAGGCTGTGTCAGGATATCAGATGTTACATTTCTATTTTAAATATACAAAGGACCTTGATCAAACTGATCTATTTGTGCAGCTTTAACTATGAGGAACACACAAATGGTTTCACTACATTTAACTCCTTTGTTCTCCACTCTCAACAAGCCCAAGCAGGAAGCCTGGAGGACATATCAGGCACATAAAAAGAAAACAGCATCAGTTCTGCTACCCTTCTCCAAACTCTCTTGTGGGTATGTACCTAATCTTAGCTTTTTTCTTGCTTGGCTCTGGAAAAAAAAAAAAAAAACAAACAGGAGAAATTATTTTCCTCTCCTAGGAGGATGGAAGAGCTGGCAGAATCATGACTGGCCAAGTGTGATCCTTAGCATCTCCAGTCAGCTACTGCAGGATTCAGGACTGTGCGCACAATCACTCGTGCGCTGCTGAGCATGCCAAATATACAGATAAAGCAAGACCAGGCATTGTTTGGACAACAGCTCTTACCTCAAGCCTGGGCTCAGTTTCTCCAAAGAATATAACAGAGCAGCCCAAGTGTTTTAGAGGGAGTACTGCCCATATTTTTAACATTTGAAAAAATGGGTTTTTTCAAACTAATGGAAAAAATTTGCACAGAATGGAAGGACTTGCAGATACATCTTCCTAACTCACAAGTGGTAAAAAACTACATAATGCCAATAAACCCCTTCCAGTCTGTTATGTGCAACAGCAAAGAATTGTACTTCACTTCCATCTCCTAGTGATCCTTCCAGCAGTAATTGTGGGGCTCATGAGGCCAGGCGGTTGTGCGTGTTCGCTGCCACTGAGAGGGCAAAGATTCATTAGTCACCACGAGCACAGCACACACCACTGCAGCCTTCCCAGCAGTTCATTTTCCCAATCACTCTTCTCCCCTTCCCCCTCCCCCTCTCAAATTAAGATTCTGGATGTGTTTCTCAGTGAGCAGTAGCTAATGTCAAATTTCACAAGTGTAATGCCCTTCTGAGTTAGCTATCTGAAGAAGGTATGCCCTTTTAGGTGGAGTGATTTATTCTTATTTTTATTTTAAATACAGTGCTTTGGAGAAATTACCTCTAATTCTACTACTTTGAAGATGCTATCTCACAGGATTTTCACTTTGAGGGCTTGAACTCCTGGCAGGAGGCAGGATGGAAATCCTCTGTTCAAAAGCTTTGGGGCCTTCTGACTGACAGCTGAGCACAAGCCCCTGCTTATTAGCTGTATGTCACCATCTGCCACTATTCTGTAGCCTCACAACCTTCCAGTCATTTTTGAGCTGTACAGGAAAGCAAGACCTCAAACTAGGCCAATTATAACACTCTGCTAAAAAAAAAAAAAA